>APFE031187007.1:67024-88334 GCA_000404065.3 Pinus taeda
AAAGGCTTCTCACAAACCTTCTCCTCTACCCTCCAAGACTCCTATTTCCTTGTGAAGTTTCCTTGAGGTCCAGTGCTGCCACCTGTGCGAATTGGCCTCTTCACACACTCACTAACCTTTGATCTTACTACACAAACTTGAAGGAGATAAATCCTCATTAGGGATGAGATTCCTTTATAGGAAAAATATTCATCCAACTAATAGTACACTGCTTCTTCTCTAATCTCAACTGGGTCTCTGTCTGAACATACATGCATGAGTTATTTAAGCTATAATATTCAATTATCTGAAAATACCAGTTGTTACATGCACGTAAGCATTAACAAACTGAATCTTATTAATTTAACAACTTGTTAAATTAATCTAACTGGACTTGACTCAGTTAATTGAGCCAACTAATTAGAACTCATCCTCATCCTTTAACTGATGGATAAATTCATCAATTAATAGATAAACCGTTGCATGTCCTGACATAGACTTCAAGTTTGCTTTTGCTTAACTAATTAACTCATGGAGAATCAATTAATTAACATTCCAAACTGTTGGTAAGACCAAATTCAAATTTTCTTCCTACAGATAGACCACGGATTGCTATAAATAGGAAGGGACCCATAAAATGCTATTTTTAGCAGTTTCACCTCTCACCCAAGGTGGCCAAAATGTTCATTGGCCAAACTGCTATTTTTAGAAGTGATATTTTTAGCAGTTTTATTTTTAGCAATTTATAAATTTAACATTTCTTGTTGCACATTTTTCAACACTCCCTCTCAACAAGAAAGGCTTCCTCTTGAACTTGATCCTGTAACTTTGGAATGTTCTGCATGATCTACCAAGTGCGGTTGCTCCAGCAACACTCAGAACAAAAAAATTCCCAACTGACCACTCTATTGGGCTAGAAACATACTCTAATGCTGAAGCTCTACCTACTGCTGACAAGTGCTCCCTCTCTGCCCTCTGCGTTACTGCAACATCTCCATGCATCTTGCACTGTTGAACCCTTCTTTGTGCTACCCTAAACAGTGCAACACACTTGTGCCTCTCGCATTGCTGCAACCTGCATGCTCTATCCTGTCCTGGGATTCCCTGCATTGTAGCTCTCTTTGACGCTCCATCCACATCTGTCTCTATCCAATCAGTGAGTTCTTGCTACTCTACATTGGGGCTCTTGTAGCAAGGTCTCATCCAAGAGGTTGGGTACCTCAAGGATCCTGCCCCTCCTCCTTGGGACGATCACTCCACATCGCCCTACCTCCTACCTGGAGGTATGGCTGCACGTGATCCCTCTGCCCACCTGGCTCGAAGTTTCCCCCTACTGGAGGTCTTTGCATGAGTATATGTCTCTACTCGATCTCCTCTTAGATTCCTCCGTTGTGGCTGTTCCACAACCTCTTGAATCTACTGCACCAATCATGGCTCCTCCACAATTGTTTGAGACTTCTTCTGGCATTGCATGTTGAGAGGTAATATACTCTCCCTCTCAACCACCAAGTCTCTAAACTTTGTCTTGCTCCACAAGGCTTTGCATGCGTCTTGTACCTCAAGTGCATACAGGTTCTTGGCTAGCATAGTAATCTATTTCCACTTTCCCACCGTCACGAAATTTTCTAGAAAAAGAGCTGATTTTAAATCAACAATATCTCCCTCATCTGAGCTCTGATTCAACCGATTTTTTTTTGGGGTATTTTTCTGCAAGGAATCCAAATCTTCTATTTATTTCTGAAAATTTTGTACAGAAATTTTCAGATCTACTCTGCAAACTCTTGGCCTAAAACTCAAAACTTTGAAATCTTCTCTTTGTATACGATTCTATTCTTGATCACCTATGCTCCGATACCATGTAGAATTTTTGAATTCTTCCTACAAATCATCTAGCTTTGTTACCATGTAGAACATTTTTTACAAATCAACTAGCTCTGATACTATGTAGAAATTTCCCATCTGTAGATCAACCTGGTAATGCAATGTACTAAAGCAAAACACTTGATCTACTTCTACAAACAATTTAGCGGAAGCTTAATCAACCATGAGCAACATCAATGAGAACACATATAACTGATAAGAAGGAATCAATCACACATAACACAGAAAAGTTCACCTGGGGAAAACACCTGCCTAAAACCACATCTCTGTATTATCATACAAGTGGAAATATAGTTCGGATTACACAAAGCCTTAGCTCGAAAGCTATCCAGCTCTCAGTACGATCCCTCTGCTACTCATAGACAGTCAAAGGCTTCTCACAAACCTTCTCCTCTACCCTCCAAGCCTCCTACTTCCTTGTGCAATTTCCTTGACGTCCAGTGCTGCCACCTGTGTGAATTGGCCTCTTCACACACTCACTAACCTCTGATCTAATTGCACAAACTTGAAGGAGATAAATCCTCATCATGGATGAGCTTCCTTTATCGCAAAAATATTCATCCAACTGATAGTACACTGCCCCTTCTCTAATCTCAATTGGGTCTTTGTCTGAACTGACATGTGTGAGTTATTTAAGCTATAATATTCAATTATCTAAAAATACGAGTTGTTATTTGCATGCAAGCATTAACAAACTGAATTTCATTAATTTAACAACTTGTTAAATTAATCTAACTGGACTTGACTCAGTTAACTGAGCCAACTAATTACAGCTCATCCTCATCTTTTAACTGATGGATAAATTCATCAATTAATAGATAAATTATTGCATGTCCTCACATAGACTTCAAGTTTTCTTTTCCTTAACTAATTAACTCATTGAACATTAATTAATTAATATTCCAATCTGCTGGTAAGACCAAATTTGAATTTACTTCCTATAGATAGACCACGGACTGCTATAAATAGGAAGGGACCCAGAAATGCTATTTTTAGAAGATGTTATTTTTGACAGTTTCACTTTCCACCCAAGGTGGCCAAAATGCTCAGTGGCCAAACTGCTATTTTTAGAAGTGTTATTTTTAGCAATTCTATTTTTTGCAATTTCTAAATTTAGCATTTCTTCTTGCACACTTTTCAACATATTCTATTCTCAAGTCTCTCTCTTAGGATAGAATTTGTGAGCTTTTTAATATGAAGAGGGTGGCGGTATGAAGATGTGAGATTTGTGATATGAAGAGGGTGGATCAACTCTCATTTCCCTAACATCTACTACTTTCAATCTTCTTGAATTGTTAAGTCAACCCAACTATAATAATCTTAGAGGGCTTCCTTCCCTTCTTTTTTATTATAGAAATAAGGTTTTGAAGAATTACAAATCCATTTTTCTATTTTTTTCCTTCATAAAATCTTATAACATTAATCTTAATGAAAATTAATCATAATCATCACTATATAAAACAACTCAAATGGTAATTATCATTGTTATCCCTAAAAAAATAATATATTGGCAACCAAGTCAATGCCATATTAAAATAATAACTATTAAAATTTCATTTTTAATTTAATTCATTTTAATTTTTTCAACATATTATTATTATTAATTTTCCTTTATCTTGGTCAAACTAGTCGTTATCATGTCATTTCTAGCTGTTATTTTTTAGCCGTTGAGTCATGGATTCTCTGACCTCTCTATATAAGTGCTAAATGAGATCTGCTCTTTCAACTTGTCCTGACGATGAACCACACTGGATGGTTCGAAACGCGTCGACATAAGTTTTTCTATGTGATTTTCGCGGAAGATTCTTCAAAAAAAAATTGATATGGATCACAGAAGTCTCAGTTCAATAACTAAATAATACTATAAACATAATTACCATACAAAAAATACACACCGATATTTATACATGAAAATGTGTTTAATCACCATGAAAATGTGTTTAATCACAATTAATTCCCGCCAAAGCTAGACTAAATATTAATCACAACTAAGTCAATAGAAATCACGATCAAATCAATTTAAAATCAAATTTACATATCATGTCAATCCCCATATACAATTAATTTTGTATCACGTATACAAAACATAATATTTAGATATAAAGATATTATAAAATTACAATGAATTCAACACCAAATAATAACTAAAGAAATACTAAATATTAATTATATAACTAAGTGTGTATTAAATACAATACGACAGATATTAAAAAAAGGTAACATTAACCAGGTCGATGCCCAAGCATCATTGCTAATGTCACAAATACGAAAAACAATGTTGATGCATAAAATATAATTAATTGTTTTGGCATGATATTATCAATTTCCTAAGCTGCTTTTAATCTGATCTGAACAACATCATCTGGCTTTTATTCTTATATGTCTTATGTGGGGCAAGAGGCACGCAGCGTGTGTTTTATATATGTTTCGTTTGTGGCAAGAGGCACACAGCTTGTATTTTTCGATATATTTTATGTGTGGCAAGAAGCACACAGGTTATACTGTTGTACCTTCGAGAACACGTACCTATCAAGTCACTGATCACTGATTGTGCCAACATGTAAGGCATTATAAGTACGTACCAATTCATAGAAACACATGCAGATCTTACTTCGCTCGCTGCTCCCATTTCCTTGGGTGCTGATACATCACCATATCCAGCTTAATTGTATTATTCGTTGTGCGCACATAATTTAATATCATGGGCTATAGTTGTTATCTGTGCACTGTGGTGTCCCTCCTCCTCCTGGCATCTTCTTGGTCAGTAGTTGCATGGGATTCATTTTCAAGTGTGGGATATGAGGTTGAGGACCTCCTTTCTGAAGAGAGATTGTTGAGACTATTTGAATCATGGCAGAGCAGATATGGCAAGCATTATCATAGCTTGCAAGAAAAGTCCAAGAGGCTGGAAATCTTTAGGAGTAATCTGGAGTACATTGATGCTCATAACAGAAACAGAATAAGCAGCAAGAAGGGTTCTGGCCACAGGTTGGGTCTCAATAAGTTCGCCGATCTGACGAATGAGGAGTTCAAGGCTACTTATTCCAGAAAGTTCAATAAGCCGTCGGGTTCCCTTTCACAACATCAGCGCCCTCGACTTGATACGTGTGGTGTTCCTTCGTCTCTTGATTGGAGAACGAAGGGTGTCGTCACAGGAGTTAAGGATCAAGGGCTTTGTGGTGAGATTCCGGATATATGTGATGATAAGGATTTGAACATTCATTGCATTTCGTATAACTAACTTCTTACAGCGAGGGGATTGGAACGTTCCGAGTGAGGGTATTCTTATGTCAACTGTAAATTTAAACGGTTATCTTTAAGTTATTGCAGATTCCCATAATATTTTGGAATCCGATTGGACATGGGTGCAGTCAATTTTTTGACCGTGTTCATATCTTTCGGATCTCAAAATATTCCCGGAATTCCCGGAATTTGCAATTGACTTAATCTCATTGAATTTAAACTTCTTATAAATATGGAGTAAAGTCCAAAGTCCCATAAACATGGAGTGAAGTAAAGTCAATTGGAGTAATGTCAATGGTTGATTTTGCTTTATAGTGATAGGATGTTTAAATTTGCAATCAACATAATTAAAGAGATAAAAACATTTACATTAAATGTTAAGTAGCACTTTTTCTTTATTATGTGGGTTGGCTTTTTTATGTATATAATATTATATAAGATATTCTTATTATGTGGATGGCTGTTTATGTATATAAATTATAAGTTATATTAAATTTAGATTAAGTGTTATAATGTTAGTTTTATGTAGGAAGAAATATATATAATATTAATGTGGGTGGGTTTTTATAATATATATTTTTTATTTTATTTATTTTATATATATTTTGGTATCTGATTTTAGGGTGTTAAATTTATTTATCTATTTTGAAAATGTTTAGTTTAATTAGTAGACTAGTGTAGATTTATTTTAACTCTGGATTTAGCAAGTTTTCAAAGGGATCGAATCTCTTTTGGTAGATTTCTCTTTTAGAATGAAAAGGGATTTGGTTCCTCTTGGTGTTTAGTAAATCTAGAGCTAAGATAAATCTATGCTACTTTAATTTTTAACCTTTGGATAAGTTACATTAGAGAACAAAACTATGGGAAAGATGACCTTTGGAGCAACAATCAATACACAATGGATTTGATCTAGAATCAACCCATACAATATCTTATTGTTGGCACTTCATTTTTACAAATGAAGCAATTTAAAATTATGTTTTTCTTTTTGTTTAAAATATAGTTTTGAATGCATAAATAGATTTAACGCCTTAAAAAATCACTGAAACACTTGATTTTTACAAATTAAACAACTAAAAATGATATCTTTAAATAAAAATAAATAAATAAAAAACATAAAATAATCAAATTATATTATTAATGGTTAGAAATTACCTGTACCTTATAATATTACTAATTAATTTTTCTTTTACATTATATAGATTATTTTTAAAATATTGATTTTTTATTTA
This sequence comes from Pinus taeda, assembly GCA_000404065.3. Taxonomy (NCBI): domain Eukaryota; kingdom Viridiplantae; phylum Streptophyta; class Pinopsida; order Pinales; family Pinaceae; genus Pinus; species Pinus taeda. The sequence goes on from APFE031187007.1 coordinate 73,360, forward strand.
ATTATCAAACTAAAAATTGTAAGAAAAAAGTATTTCTCTTATTTCGCTTTTAAGTTTATTATTTATGCATCTAATAAATTGATCCATTCATTTACAATATTTTGTAAGATGTAATAATTGATGAAACATTATCTAGAGTATTATTAATTAACTCTTATTTGAAATTTTAAAATTATTTTTGTAGGTTGAATTTGTTTATTTATTATTAAGATTATATAAATATTTATAAAAAAAAATTATTTGATTATATTTAATTTAAATTTTATTTTATTTTATAAATAGATATTGTGGTGTTTATGGGTTTTGGATAGATGGTGATTGGGTGTTCTGTTATGGCACTTCTTAATTTGAAGTCACTACACTTTTTGGTGTGAAATCACCATACTCCTTGATGTGTTATGGCACTCCTTGATTTGAAGTCAACACACCCCTTGATGCTAAACCACCACACTCCTTGATGTGAAGTCACCCGGTGCTCTGTTAAGGCACTCCTTGATGTGATGTCACTAGTTCAGTTCGGCCTGATATATTGGACACAATGAAGATGTAGTCCTGCCAAACTTACAAAGAAATAAGTAAACATTATGGTAATGAAATATATATGTGCATTCAGTTTTATTTAAATTCTACTTAAAATCCATTGTAACTATTTACTTATATGTAATCTCATTATATTTATATTATTTTAGTTATTTGGTACACGTTTTACTTATAACTTATTATATATTATTATTATTTTAATGAATTTATTTTATATTTTTACAATTTTTTTCTATAATTGTTTATATTTTTAATAACAAATTAAAAAAAAAAAATACATTATAATAGAATTTTATTTTTTATTTTTTTTTATAATTTATTTTAAAATTGTATAATAATATTTAATAATTTGCTTAAAAATAAGTTTGATAATTAAATTAGACAGTAAAATGTTAAAAAAATATTCAATTTAGTGGAACAATTGAAAAAAATTGCAAAAAGAAATATATATATATATATAATATATATAATATAGAGTTTATAATATAATAATTATAATATTATATGTTTATACCTAATATTGTTTTATTAATTTTTCTACAGGAGGTTGTTGGGCATTCTCATCTACAGGAGCAATAGAAGGAATTCATGCAATATCAAGTGGAGAACTTATTAGCTTGTCCGAACAAGAATTGATTGATTGCGTTTCAACCAATCAGGGATGCAGTGGAGGTGACATGACTAATGTATTTGAATGGGTGATACAAATTGATGGCATTACAACAGAGGAAAATTACCCATACACTAGTACTAATGGCAATAATGGTACTTGCAACATTTCAAAGGTATGCTAATAAAATTTTCCTTACTATAGATATACAAAATTTGTATTCTTAATTGCAATTCTATTATTTAGATCTCAAATTTTTGTTCACTGGATTGTTATAAACATAAGCTTTTAAATATATAATTACTGAATTTCTTTTCATAAGTAATTGTGAAATTCATTTTACTTTACTGTATTAGATTGTGTTATAGAGACACACACTCATAAATATATATTATTAAAAAAAGAATAGTAATTTTATTCCTTCTTTCAAATAGTTATAAACCTACATTATTCACATGCTTTGTTAAGCATTCAGTGTTAACTACAATCACATGATACATTCCAAATACTTAGAAGGAGAGAAAAATTATGAATATTATGGTGCTTTTTCTCAACTTTATCAAATCTAATATGTCAAACAGAAAAAGAAAAAAAAGAAAAGAAAAAAAAAAATCCTAGTTACCAACTCAAGGAATGGATATCATTTCCATATTCTAAATGTAACTTATGAAAAAGATTAATAAAGAATAAATTTTAATAAAAGATAATGAAAAACTTGGAGAAAACATGTCTTTCTATCAACATTATTTTTAGCAACCTTATTAGCCATTAAAAGTCACAAGAAGAAATGGGAGTTGAGTCCCTTACACTCAAGACAAGAGATGAAGTAGTATCAGATTCACATAGTACATTCCCTTCTACATGGGCTAGCCTTGTGTCAATCTTATGCATGGAGAATCATTGGTTCCTCAAAATCCTTTTGATATCCTTGAGTGAGATGAACATGTTGTACCTTTCGACTTGTTTATCCTTCAATACCAGAAAAAGCAGAGTCTTCATCTACTAGTGAAGTACCACATAATTGAGGTTTTCTTTTTCCATCCTCGAGTGTGGCCATGGTCCAAAACCTAGCGAGAGACCTCCTTTATTATCTCAAAATATCAATCGCATTTCCTCTCGGCTCCCACCTGAGTTTCCAATTTTTTTTATCTCACATAATGTTTGAAGGGGCGTTGCATTAAAATATGTTGATGTTGAGTCTTCAGGGAAAATTTAAGCCCTATCTCATTCACCTACACACTACCATCATTGTCACCTCTCCTACATTCCATAAGTTTCCTACGATGCATGGAAAGCAAGAGGGGTTAAATTCTATGTAAATTACAATAATAAACCATGACCATGACCTAGCTAGAACAACCCCCTAACAGAATGCAAAAACATGCAAATTGACGAGATGACCTATTCCATCACCACACAAAAGATGCTAGAATAAAGAAATGGAGGAACCACAACACTCAAGCACCCAAAGATGGTTAACTGCCTCCCCTCTTCCAACCCATTCAAAACTTTGGATTCGTAATGAGTTAGAGCCACAAATAACCCTAGATATATGACATTACAAGGTTAAACTTAACTAAATAAAAACAGGAGGGGAACAATTTATAAATCGACTTAGACTCACTAAAAATTAGAGAAACAAACACTGATGAGAACTCACCACTGCCTTCTCAAACAAAGATATGCCAAACCAAAGGCTATAATTGAATATAATTTCCCTAAACTGTAGCATGACAAGAATCCCTAATATATTGACCAAGTAGAAGCTAACATAATAGAAAAGAGTAGCAAGTAGACAAAGAAAAACTAGGTCGAAAATAAACTGATCCACCTTGTGTATGTTACTCGTATGTGACCTTCACTGGCAACCTCTAACAAACTCTAGATCTCATTGCAAGTTCTCCTCTCACCAATAGAGTATCCCCTCCCACCTCCACTTCACCAGCACCAAGTGATATGCAAGTCTCACTGAATTAGAATGAGACACAAAAAATGGCATCCTTCTTACTACACACGAGTTTAGAAATTCCACTAGCAACAGGGAGGTCCTCTGTTCGACCTGACCTCTACCCAAAATATGCACCCAAATCACTATCAATAAGCTGACTTCCCATTGTCCTCCATGAAAATAAATAGCCATCTTTCTGATTACATGCAATTGCATGCTGGGGGCGAGTTGCACCCATTTTGCTTTAATGTGCATCATATCGGTAGGATGGTGGGATCAACCCCCAAGACCCCCTTCTAAAGTATGTGCTCATGCCCATTAGAGAGTCTTATCATTGTCCAATATCGGTTGGAATGGGTCTTCCCAACTAACATGTTCTGGTATTGGCCACCTCATTTTTAAATAGAGATCTCAACCCTAGCACCCTAGGTTAACCATAAAATATGCTCCTTTAATTCTCAAACTTCTTGAATACATGACTATAATGTAGTATATTTGAAGTATCATCTCCATGATGCATTCTATTAATAGTTATAGTCATTGGATTTTGGCTAATTTTGAGGGAGATGTTCCATAGATTAATTTTTGAGTGGTCGATATAAACACCTTTGAATCACCATATATTTGTAGTCTTTGATAACCTTTTGTAACAATATTTGGAGGCCTTTCTACAAGTGCTAGAACTCTACAATTGTGTTGTTGGTATCCCCACAACTCTAGGAACAAAATCCTAAGGTATTCTTATTAAAATCCTTGAAAATACACAACAAACCTCACGACTCTAGGATTATCCTTCAAGGATCCATCGAAATTTGATTTAATGAAGCCTCAAGGGGGGCGATAAGTCCCATCAATCAATACATTTTGAAGATTAATATGCCATCATCCTCCCTTAAAAATATCCTTCTCTTGCATTAATTCACATTTTTCATTATATTATGCTTAGTAAGAGGAGTAAAAGGTGTTTGTCACTGTATGTGGCCTAATGTGGTTTAATTGTAGGAAAATGAAGCATTGTTTAGGGTATTACTATGCAGGTGTTTAATTCAGAAACTAGGAAAGAATATAATGGGTTTTTCCACATCCTTAACTCCCTAAACTCAATGTAGGATGACCATATCCTCTCTCACCCAATTAGAGTTCATTGGTATTCAAGTAACTCCTATTCCAAATGAAGATCAAGAAGGACAAGATCCACTATTTTTGGGATTAAGGAGGGAACCATTCCTAATTCCAAGGGAAATTCTTCAGCTTCCATTTTGTATGAATAATCTAGAAGAAGATCTCATTAGGATTCAATTTTTTTGTTTAGCTAGGTGTAGCTATTGAGCTCCAAGATTGACATTGTTATTGTCCACTTTGATGTGATGTATTAGACCTGTACTTTTTGATAATGAGAAGTTGGATTTTAAGTTGAATTTGATTTAGTTTCAGAGGGCTGAGACCCTTGGGTTTGGGCCCAACCCAGAGGCTTTGGTACCTCTTCTTGTACTTTTTTATCTTCTTGATTCCAATTAGTTCATAGTTTATTTCATTTTAGTAAGAATTAAACTATAAAATCTTGTGGTTGCAACCTCTACATCACCTCTCTTGTGGGAGAATGAGTGGAAGGATTCACAACCACAACCCAAAATATTGTGCTTATTATTTCTTGGAAATAGATTAGTGTTAGTTGTCATGTTTTAAGTTTGCTTTTTATAGCTTAGAAGTTACTTGAGTGATTAGATTAGTGGTATTGCATGAAGTACATGTTATTTAAATTCACCTCATCTTTTCCATCATAAGTTATTTCATTTTCTTAATGATAAATGGATGCATGCATGTGATTGATTGCGGGGTTGGTTGATATGTAGGGAAGGAACCTTCATCACTTCCATCCTAAGCTCTCTCATCTTCTCCTTCCACTTCCAAACTTTGTACAAAACCCTGTTTTACAAGCCATTCTGCCTAGGTCACCGAGAGCACTCATCCTAGTGCAAGATAAGCCTATGATAGGTCTTGATCTTGGATAGGGTCTCAAATCAATCTCATTTAATTTTGCTTCAACTACTATATGCCTCTCCATACCCTCGAGACAAAGTTTTCACCTTAAAAAATGACTTAGATTCCCTCCTATAGCATTACATGCCTCCTATAGTAGCATTTTCCTTCAAGAATTTCAACCTCCGCTACAAGTTTGACTTATCATAGATGCATAATGACCCCCAATGTGATAACATGATTAAGGAAAGCTCCTAGGCCACTCCAAACCTTCCTTTTCTTCACTATGAAAATAGAGTAGCGTTAGTTTCTTTATTATGAAAGTAGGTTATTGATTTATGAGCAAGTATGAACTAGGTAGATGGTACATGCAATTCTTTTTGGTAGTTTGATGAATTCTACAAGATAACATAGCTTTATTTCTGAAAGTAGGTTAGTCTTTTTCCTCTCATGAATTGATTAATTAGGGTTTTACAGGTTGAGCCAATGAAATTTCTATTTTCATAGCTAGAAGCAATTTCTAATTGTCCTCTTATCAAGATTTCATTCTAATTCAATAGGAGGAAGGGTCTCTCAACACTTATTGATATAATGTTATAAGTGAGGGTGGCATGAGTGGAACCTTATCTATTGTGCATATAGAATTGTCACCTCGAAGTTTGTACAGAGCTCAGGTTGATAATTTGAGTTTAGGATCCATTGGGAGTTGCAACATTCTTGGTGCAATACCAAGGCTCACCACTTTTTGGCATCATTGCCAAGGAGGTGTCTGAGTATATGTTGTTTGTTCTTAAGATTTTTTTTTTATTTTTAATACAATTTTTGAAAAAGTAACAAAAACAAAAACATCTTTCATGCCTTGTAGGAGTAGGGATAATCAAGGAAAATTATTACCAAAAACCCCTACACCATCAAACAGTCAACCTTCACTCTTCTTCATTGATTGTGAGATTCCCTCTCTAACTACAAGGGAGTTAGAAGACCCTCTAGGTGAGCAACCTGAAATTTTTGAATAACCTATTGGTGAAGAAGAAGAACCAACTTAACCTACCCAAACTATGGTTGAAAATAGAGGAAATAATATTTTTCCTATTAGAGAGACCAATGGAGAGGCTTGGATGAAGAAAATAATCTCTACTACCCCTGCACACTTCCATGGCTCAACCTCTAAGGATCCTGATACCTTCATGTTTCAAGTTTTCATTGTCTCTAAGACCTATGACTATGCCTATGATGAGAAGAAGTTGAATTTATTCTCCTCTACCCTTAAATATGTAGCCTTGCACTAGATTATGGATCTTCTTGGGGGTAGCATCACTACTTGGGCCCAAATACAACAAGCATTCAATAACAAGTACAGGAACTACTCTAGGTCGAAATAAAGCAATGAATAAATCTATAGGATGACTCTTGGACTTGATGAATCCCTAGAAGACTATGAGGAGAGAATTCAACTCAGTTATAGGAGGGCCAACTGCACTCTTTATCCTGAATCATTGAAACTAGTTTTTCTCTAAGTGATTAGGGAAGAAAGTTTGGAAACCCTCAACATGCTATCTAGAGGAGATATTTATTAGTTACCCTATGATGACATTAATACTTTGTTTAAGAATCACTCTAGGGTTGCTAGGAAGAAGGGTAAGATTAGCGAAGGCTTGGTTAGTTCCTCTCCCTCCACAACATCCATTAAGAATGAGATAGATAACATATTGGAGGATTTTAAGAGTGAAATTTTGAATACCTTTGCACTGCAAATGGATACCATGAAAATTTAAAGAATGCAGGAGGAAGCAGAAAGGGTACTAGCTATTTATGCACAATATGTACCAAAGTGAATCCTAGGAATGAGTACCCATTAAATGTTATAAAGGTCTGCCTAGTCTATGAAGAAAATCATGCAATAGACAAGTGCCCTTCTTTGGTAGGACTAAAATTTGTATATCAAGGAGTAGAAGTGGGGTGAGAGCAACTTTTTTTCATCAATCAAAGAAGAGCTCAAGGACCTAGGTCATATCAACAAGGCATGCATGGTGCACACTACTCTTATTATAATCAAAATTGGAATACACCCTTGCAATCTTGGTACTCTTTGACTCAACCATCCTAGTCCACACCCCCTTCTTAGCCTTATGCTCCTCCATATCCTCCTCAATCTATCAACCATTCTTTTTAGCCATATCCACCCAAACCTTCTCAATGGGGAAACCCATCACAAGGGTTGAGGCTTCAAGTTTACCAGCATCATGCTTTAATATATCGACTCCAACCTCATCCACAAGTCACTCATCCTACTACACCTAAGAAACCTCAAATTTGTGCTCAACCAAATCTGAATCCGAACAACAAGAAAGTGCAAAAGGTCTATAGTGGAGAGACATATTATCTTGCTTATGTTTTAGAAATATAGGAGATCAACCTTTAGTCTAGGAGAGTGCTTATCTACAACCACCCAGCTTCTCCCCCTGAAGAACTTTAATGAGAGACAGAAGATTGTTCCTAAATTCAACCCACCGCCTTTGCCTGAGAGGTTGATCCACCCTAGCTAGTAGATCTCATAGGAGGTTGAAATTTTTGGAGGATTAAAGAGTTTGTGTGTTCAAATAACCCTTCCTCAGGCTATTAAAGATGTTCCCATATATAATAAGCTCATGAAGGAGAAAATTTTGAAAAATCCTAGGAGAAGAAAAAGAGACACCACCACCATAAATGTTGTTTGCGAATTATCTAATTTGATGCTTGGGAGGGTGACCTTTCCTAAATATATAGACCCTAGAAGCCTTGTAGTAGATGTGCACATTGATGGCCTTATAGTCCCTAACACCTTTATTGATCTTGGGGGTGCAATCAATGTGATGATGAAGGAAACCATGCTAAATCTAAACCTCCAAGGGGCTTTGAGAAAGACCACCATAGTGTTGCAGCTTGCAAACACATTCATTGTAGCTCTTGAGGGAGTCGTTGAAGATGTTATGGTCTCCATTGACTCTTGGGAATACCCTACTGATTTCCTCGTTCAACAACCCAAAACCAAGTTTAATTATTATCCTCTTATCTTGGGAAGGCCATGGTTAGCCAATGGTCATTCTTACATTAGTTGTAGGGCTAGAAACATGACCATTAAAAATGGACATTTGTCTAAACAATTGGTATTTTATCCTCCTACTCATCCTTCTAATGACCATGACTTAGCCTTGTGGTTGGAAGATGAATACGAATATGAATTGTATCACACCACCCTCCACCCAATATTAACTTTGGACATCATTACAGGAGGGGGGAAAGTTGATGAAGATGATCTCATTGACCATATCCTTCATAATCAACCTCCCGCTCGCATACCCAATGATTAGTTGATGAAAGAATATAAGAGTAATCCTTGGGATGAATTATGCCCAATTGACTCAAATCTAGAACATATAAATATTGTAGAGTTTGGCCCATCCAAAACCTTAAATATCAACCCTTCTCTCTCGGCCAAACAGGAATAACAATTATGCAAAGTGTCGAGCCAACACCTGGATGATTTTGCTTTGGACTATAAGGAAATGAAATGTGTGCATCCCACAGTCTATACTCACCATATTTACATCAAGGATGGATGCCAGGTTGTGCGCCAACCCTAGAGGAGGATGAATCTAGATCTTATGGACATTGTGAAGGAAGAACTAAAAAAACTACTAGATGTACGGTTCATATACGCTATTTCCGATAATGAGTGGATGTCACCTCTTGTGTTAGTTCCTTAGAAGAATGGGAAGTGGAGAATTTTTGTGGATTACTGGGAGCTCAATAAGGCTACAAACAAGGACAATTTTCCCTTTCCCTTCATTGACCAAGTCCTAAATGGCATTGCAGGGAAAAAATGCTTCTCCTTCCTCGATGGATTCAGTGGATACAATCAAATCCAGATTAGCCCTGAAGACTAAGATAAGACCACATTCACATGTCCTTGGGTTACCGTTTCTTAGATACTTATTCCATTCAGTTTGTGTAATGGCCTTGCTACTTTCCGAAGGAAATTTTTGAGTATTTTTTTTGAATTGGTTCATGATTCTATTGAAATATACAAGGATTATTTCACTCCTTATGGATGTGACTTCCATGAATTTCTCTCCAATCTGTGAAAGGTTTTGAAAGAATGCATTGAAATGAATCTCTCTAAGCCTTGAGAAATGTGAGTTCTTGATCAATGAGGGGACTTTCCTTCGCCATTCCATCTCCAAGGAAGGGATATAGGTAGAACCAAAAATAAAAGTCCATGATCAAAAGGGCACCTGCCCCTTAGAAACAAAGGGAGTTCAGGAACTTCTTGGGAATAACAGGGTATTATAGGAGATTCATCAAAGACTTTAGTAAATTGGGTTCACTTTGTTTGGTTTACTATCCAATGATTCATATTTCTGTTGGAACATCAGTTGTCAAGAGGCCCTTGAAGTGTTGAAAGAAAATTTGACCAATGCACCCATCCTAAGAGGTCCCAATTGGGAATTTCCTTTTCATATGCAGATGGATGCATCAGATAGACTTGTTGGGCGAGCCTTGGGACAAGTAGAGGATAGGTTTCCTTATGCTCTTTACTTCATTATTAATAATTTTCCTAAATTTGAGTTGAATTACACTATCACTGAAAAAGGAGCTCTTAGTTGTAGTACATTCCTTAAACAATTTTAGGAACTATATCACCGGGTACCAAAATTGTGTTCATATTAATCATGAAACCATTAAATATTTAATGCACAAGCCTGATGTTAATGTTAGGATAACTAGGTGGATTTTATTGTTACAATAGTTGGATTTGACTATTATTGACAAACCAGGAAAAGAAAATGTGGTTGCAGATTTTTTGTCTAAGTTATCCTTGTTTGCAGTTAATGAAGAGATGGTGGATTATCAACTGCCAAATGAGTAGCTCTTTTCCATATCGGTGTTGTCTCATTGGTTTTCTGACATGTTAAACTACTTGGTTTTTGGGAGGTTCCCTCCTAATCTATAATCTAGGTTGAAACAAAATATTGTAAGGAAAAATTATCCTTTCACTTGGATTGGGTGCAATATTTTTAGATTGGGACCTACTCAAATATTGAGGATATATGTAAGAGAGGAGGAGGCATTTCACATCCTCTCAACATCTCATGATGGTCCTTATGGAGTTCATTTTGCTGCAAAAAGGACAACCTTTAAAGTTTTACATGCTATTTACTATTGGCCCACGTTACATTAAGATCCAAGGAGATATACAACTAGATGTGATCAGTACCAGAGGATGGGCAAACCCACACTCAGGGATGAAATTTCCCAATAACCTCAAGTGTAATATGACCCATTTGAAAAGTGCGGCATGGATTTAATTGGGCCAATTGATCCACCATGAGGACAGGAAAAGTACATCATTATGTGAAATGGTTACTTGACAAAGTGGGTTGAGACAAAGGCAATTAAGCTAACAACTGAGCAGAAAGTGGAACAATGTTTACAAGAAAACATCTTCTGCAAGTTTAGGTATCCAAAGGAGGTAGTCACCAATCAAGGAGCACAATTCACATCTAATTTGATTAAGGATCTCATGAGGTAGCATCATCTAAAGCACAAGACATCCACTGCCTATCATCCTCAAGCAAATGGAGAAGTAGAGGTCACTAACAAAGCACTGGAGATCATCCTCACCGAGATTGTTAGCAACAATAGGAAAGATTGAGTAGAGAGACTAGTAGAGGTCATTTAGGCCTACAATACCACTTGTAAAACCACCATTGGATTGACCCCATATGGTTTGGTTTATGGGAAGAAAGCTCTGCTTTCTATTGAGTTTGAATATAAAACTTTGAGAATGACAGCTTAGTTGGAGTTAGATGTCACCACAACACAGCAAGAAAGGCTACTCCAACTAGATGGCTTAGATGAGTTTAGAATCCAAGATCTCTTATACCCTGAAGCCATACAAATACAAAGTAAGGTTTGACATGAAAATAATATCAAGGAAAATACATTTCAAGAAGGGGATTTGGCCATGTTATATGATTCTAGGTTCAAATATTTTAAAGGGAAGTTAATGACAAGATGGTTGGGTCCATAACTAGTGGAAAAGTGTCACAAAAATGGATTTATCTAGATTAGAACCATTGATGAGGAAGACATTTGCTTGCTTGTAAATGGTTACAAGTTGAAGTTATATAAAATACCTTTTTCCAAGGAGGAATTTATTAGTTCATTTGGTAAAGAATTGGATATGATTGGGAGTTTTGTAGCTACAAGTAAAGATCACTCTTAGAAATTAAAAAATAATAAAATAAAATTCCTAGATGAAAATCTCTATGATGCATTTGAGGGTAACTCCACGGTTGAAAACCTCTATGAGGCAGCCCAGGAGCAAAAAAAAAAAAGATAAAGAAATAATCAAAATCCATAGGTGAGAACCTACCTTGAGGCATCTAGGGAAGGCATGCTGGTTAAAAAACACCTCCAAGGTAGCCTATGTGTCTCAATAAAAATAAAATAAATAAAAAAGGAGAAAATAAAAAGAGAATAAGAAAGAAGCTTATATCATATTTGCTAACCTTTATTTTATTTGGCAGAATTGTACACATTGGAAGATTTCATGGCTAGAGGCCTAGAACTACAATATACCATCCATTTCTCTACCCATTCACCTCATATCAATCCTCTCCATTCACATTACTATCTCTCCCACCCATCCCATCCTCAAGAAATCCAAAATTCACCTCCTCTCTTTGATATTAGAGGAAAGACTTGTATTGCTATAGGAAGGTCCTGTAATGCTACAAGAGGAGCCTGTGGAGCTACGTGAAAGAGATATGAGGAGGAAAACAATCCAAAATACCATATTCACTCTAAGAAATGATAAATAAGGTCCTCCTATGAATTTTCCATCACCAATCCAACATCGATCCACTCATTTCACCAAACCTTTACTCAAAATTCTCCACTCTTCCCTACCTTGAGAAAAAGCACATAAGCTAACATTTCCTATATCTATAGTGCCTACAGTACTCATCCATGACTCGAACACTATCCTCATATCTCATAATCATCTTCCTCTCTCCCTCATGCAATCTGGAGACTTCAACGGGAGAACAAAGTACTGCTACAAGAAGAAACTCCTACTGTAGCAACCTATACAACCACACAGTAATCACTGATATCATGTTTTTTTTCCACCAACAGAAAGGATTATGAAGCTTTGTTTACAACCATGAAGAGACACCTCCTTCTCAGGGAGGGATTCTACTAGTAGCAACAACTTGGATATCAAGAGATGCACCTGCAAACACATATCATCAACGATAGTCAATCTAGCATAAAAAATGAAGAATTCATAGGAAATAAGTGAAAGAGGTCAAATCCCTTGATCATAATGATGTATGGTACATTTGCAACATGAAAACCTTTGTAGAAGTTCAATCCATAGGGAGGATCAAGTATGGAAACCATAACCTCTTCCCTCTCCATGAAAATGACAAAAATGTGTTTTAAGTGTGAAAAAGCTGTTTTAATTGGTTGGAGGTGGCCAATGAACTTGGCCACCCTTGAGCAGTAAAATTAAGTGCGATTTAAGTCACCCTTGCAAAATTGAAATGTCAACTCAAAATGAAGTGGTGCCCTCGAGGAGTGGGCTGATAATCATGAGGAGGGAGAGATTATTAGAATGAGTGGGGACAACGTTTCGAAAGAGGAAACTCATGTTAATGTCAAGTCACTATAGTGCTCCAATATTTTAACCAAAAAAGGATACTATGTTTTGGCTCAAATTAATTTGCACCATCACTCATTACAAAAACGAGTGGAGGAAGGACGAGCTAGTTTATCAAGCATCTAGAGTGCCACAGAGGAAATTTGAACCCTAATTTCACAGTGCTACTAGAGAAAGCTACAAAGAGGCCTGCAATTGCTACACAAGGGGTGAAATGATCTACACAAGGAATTGAGAGTGGAAAAAGCAGTCAAAGTGGCTTGATATTGACTCAAAACCTTCTTGCACACCCATAATTTCTCTGATAAGAAGTAAGTGGTACCCTCCTTCGTTATTTCTACACCCAATTTCATGAACAATCTTCTTGAAATTAAGATCCTATAATAGTCAATGGATTAATAGGGGATTATTTTGTAAGTTGATGTGGTCAAGATAAAAGAAAATAGCTTGGTGGATATAAATTAGAGCACCCTTCTTCCTCATTATGACCATGAATTGTGCCACTATTTCACCACTTTTTATGCCACTGTTTCACCACTCAGATTGCTTGAATTGTTGAATTCCACATCTACATAGTATCAAGGAGTAATAGAGAAGATATGGGGGGAAAATGTAACATAAGGGAGCGCTCAGACACTATGAGAATTCACCAACACCCTCCTGTATTTAACATCTTCAAAAACCACCAGTGGTTGGGTTTCCTTGAGCTACTAAAGCGGTATGATGATGATCTTTCCCACTCATTTTCCATGGAATTACACTCTCAAGGGGAAGATAGTGCCACAATTGTTATCATAGGATTGGCCATTTCTCTGAGTCCAGAAACTATCAACAAACTCACCACATTGCCTCTAGGAATTAGATGGAACAAGGAAGACAAGAAAGTAAGTGTCGCAACTAGGAAAAACTTCTTCCTTTGAAAGAGAAGCCTATAGAAGACAAGAATGTAGTGAGAAGAGAAACTTACCCTTGGGATGAGGTATATTACCATATACTTAGATACATATATCATGATGGTATATTAAGTGTGGTTTGCTCCTATGACTTTAGGTTGCTCCAAGTGCTAAGATTGAAGGCATTATTATGCATTTCTTAGAGACTTAGTGTCCTTGATTTCCTTCTGCAATAAATCATGGAGATGATTTAGAGGGCAAGCGAAGGAAAAAACTAGAATTTAGCTCACCATCACGTCATAAAATTGATAGTGGAAAATTCTTTGAACCATTTGAGAATCCCTATCCTATGGAACAAATTTGTAGACATAGATAGGGAGACTTTCGTAGAAACACAAACCCTCACAACAAGATGTGGGTTTTAACCCTGTACAGAAATTACCTACATAAAAATTCTAAAACACAGAAAATAAACAATGCAAGAGCATAACACATAAAACACATATACACAGAGATTTTCCCCTAGATCCCAAAACCGAGACTACCATATTGATTTTTCATTATGTTCCTTTCAATGTTATAATACATATTTATATATGCCGAAGCATCCAATACCATGGATCGAAAACCATCTCGTCCGAAAAACATGTGTGAAAATCATGCACAAAACCATAGGTGGGTCCACCCAACCTAACATAGGGTCCAAAACCAAAATTTTTTGGGGCGCTGCCCTGGACCCCAAAAGGTGGGGTTACGGGTACTCCTCAAACCCCCTGTGACCCCTCCCCGCTATACAGTCGGTGAAAAAAAAGGGGGCTCTGCCCCCCCTCTAACCCCTCGGTTAACTATGTGGGCTAGTCATGGAAAGAATATAACGCAACCCAACACTCTCCCACTTGTTGTTTTATTTCCACAGGGGGCCACAAGAGAGCTTAGTCATTTTTGCATCCTTGAAATGGCCATTGTCTCTCTACACAAAGAGAACTTCTTAGATCTCACAAATGTTTTCAATGCATCTGCAGTATTCTTCAAAGTGTCTACCTTTACCAGCAACACATTTTTGTCTTCTATCATATCCCTCACAAAGTGATATTGAACATCAATGTGCTTTGTCTTTGAATGATAAGAAGGGTTCTTTGCTAAGAAAATTGCACTTTGGATGTTACAGTCTATCCTTATAGCTCCCTGTACTAACCCCATACTTGAACATAATCTCTGCAACTAAACTGCTTCCTTGCTTGCATGAGTGGCTGCCATGTATTCTGCCTTTGTAGTTGATAGTGCCACTACAGATTG
>APFE031187007.1:94391-127390 GCA_000404065.3 Pinus taeda
CAGGTTTGTGTTGGGATTTTCTCATATCACTTGGCCCTTGAGTCAAGTCACCAAGGGAGGAGCGAAAGAAAAATTATTTTTGTCTGAATCTCAACAGAAGGCATTCATAGAGTTGAAAGATCGCCTCTGCACAACACCAGTGCTCGCGTTACCAAATTTACAAAAACCATTTGAGGTTGAGACAGATGCCTCTGATTATGCTATTAGGGCAGTCCTTACTCAACATGGGCATCTAGTGGCATATCACAGTGAAACGCTTTCAGACACAATTTTGGAAGTATCCCACTTATGATAAAGAGATGTATTCCATTGTGTAGGCTTGTCGACAATGGAAGCATTACATTTTGGGGAAGGAAACGGTCATCCATACAGACCACCGACCCCTGTAGTTCATATAGACCCAATGGAAATTGTAAAATGATCGCCATCAAAAGTGGTCGACATACCTGCAACAGTTCCATTTGAATATCAAGTATAAGAAGGATAGCACCAATAATGTTGCATATTGCCTCAGTCGACCATCGATCATGGCGTTAACCACTATGCTCAACTGTTGTGGGCACGAGACTTCTCATTGGCCATGTCTCTACAAAAGCGATCCAAAATTTGGCCACACATACCAGACACCCTTGGAGGGTCAGCATGTTCTAGATTTTCACCTCTAAGATGCCCTGTTATGCCACCTAGGTCACCTTTGTGTTCCTTCAAGCAAGCGTGCCAAGATGATTTGGGAAGCACACCATAGGCGGGCTGCTGGACATTTTGGGGTCGAAAAAACAGTGGCAGTACTGCAGAAGTATTTCTATTGGCCGAATCTTCGACAGGATGTCAGGAAGTACATCAAATCATGCACTGCCTGTGCCATTGCCAAACCGACCATTAAGAAGCAAGGCCTCTATGCCCCGCTGCCTACCTGTAGTCGACCTTGGGAATCCATCTCCATAGATTACATGTCAGGCATTCCTTTCACTAAGCATGGGAATGACTGTGGTTTTGTGGTCATCGACAGGTTCTCAAAAATGGCCATTATGGCTGCCTGCAAGAAGAATATCACAGCAAAAGCCATTGCTAAACTCTTCTTTGAACGAGTGTGGGTACACTTTGGGATCCCACAGTCTATCATCTCAGATCGGGACAACAGGTTTCTCAGTACATTTTGGTCCAGTCTCTGGTCGATGCTCGACACCAAACTCACTAAGTCAACAACCTTCCATCCTCAAACTGATGGCCAGACAGAGGTTGTCAACAGGATGATCATACACATTCTATGCATGTAAAACTCAAAGCATCCACGCACATGGGACGAGAGCCTCCCCTATGTTTAGCACAGCTACAACCGGGCTCTCCATAGCTCGACTGGCCACAACCCTTTTGAGGTAGGCTTGGGATTCCAACCACTATGTCCATTGATGTGGCCATGCCATTTATAGCTACTCACACAGACTCGTCTCATGTCCAGTTCGAAACAGATAAGGCAAAAAAATTCATTGAGCACATCCAAAATATTTACCAACAGGTCCATGACATTCTGGAGAAATCAAATTCCAAGTACAAGCAACGACATGATCAACACCGGGTGCCACACAAGTTTTAGGTGGGTGACAAAGTCTGGTTGCATTTGCAAAAGGAATGCCTTACTGGAGCCTATCGGAAACTCAAACCACTCCGATATGGTCCTTACACCATTACCAAGGCTGTGGGAGACAATGCATTTGAGCTTAGCCTTCCCTAATTCCTTGGTCTGCACCCAGTGTTCAATGTGGATCGCCTTCGGCCATACTTTCCAACATTACTAGACACATCTGACATTGCAGAACAACTCACACCCATAGAGTTAAATCCAGATTGCATGGAACAAGTTGAAGCTGATTGGATCATGGACACACAGGTCAAGCACACTCGCCAACAGAATATCCAATTGTATCTAGTTGTCAAAGCAGGCCAACTCCTTCACCAGGGCAAGTGGTTCACCAGGGACCAAGTTCAACAAAAGTTTCCTCATCTCATGGAGGAACTCAACGCAATGGGAACCATTGCTTCCTAAGGGGCGAGGAATGATCTAGGTGGATATTGGTGGCCACCTTCCAAATCCACTTGGACCCCCACCATTGTTTCTTTCAGCTCTTCAGTTTCCTAAATTGTAGCACAGTTTACTATTTTTAGCAGTTTTTCAGGTCCTGAACTTCTGGAGCCGTTTTGAGGCCCTAAACAAAGTTTTTTGGGAAATATGGGGGCATAATGGGTCCATGGATTGACGTTGCCCTTTTCAAAGTAGTAGTGCTCAGATAGATCTTTCT
This sequence comes from Pinus taeda, assembly GCA_000404065.3. Classification (NCBI taxonomy): domain Eukaryota; kingdom Viridiplantae; phylum Streptophyta; class Pinopsida; order Pinales; family Pinaceae; genus Pinus; species Pinus taeda. The sequence goes on from APFE031187007.1 coordinate 96,689, forward strand.
AACGAGCTATTGTATGCGTCAAACGAAGATTGTATGCCAAAGTTACGACCCCGGGAAGTTGATGTACCAATTTACCCAAACGGGGCCCACAATTTGGCGTTTCATCTTCTAGGGTTAGGTTTTGGAATGTTAAGGGTTTTCCATTGTTTCTCAATAATAAATAGGCCTTTGAGCCTCATTGTAACACAATTTAGAGACATGTAGCCACCACATCTCTTCTCAAAGATAAGCTACCATCGCCCTAGCTGGTTTATTTTCAACTATGTTTGTAAGCATATTTGAGTGTTTTCCATTAATGAAATGAAGTATTATTTCCATTTCATCTTTGTGTATATTGTTATCTCTGTATTTTGTTACATTCCTGTTTAAATCTGGATCATCATAGGAGATGATAAGTGTGGGAATCATACTTTAGGAATTATTGACAACAACTCTTATTTCAAATGTAGAATATATGGGGTGTGCAAGAAGGCTCGGCTCTCATGGCAGATGTTAGGGTTTGATATTTGTTTTAGCTTCAGGCTCAGCCCCGTGGTTAGTGTAGCAGCAGTTGACCATCTCTTAAGCTGGTGTCTATGAACACTATCGAGGTTGAATCTTTCAAGGAACTTAGGCCATCGCGGGTCTAGAAGCAGTCTTCTCCCGCCTCGAAGCCCTGCTTCGTCAGGGTCAAGTGCTGACCAACTGTATGGAAGCGGAGGGGTCCAGTGGGGCCCATACTTTCAAACAAATAGTTATGCAGAAACAGAAGAATGATAGAAAGGAAGGGGTCAGGATCTCTGGGCTGGACAACAGCAAGCAACTTGGTAGAGGAAATAAGGATCAACCTCAAGGGAACACTGACAAGACAAAAGAAACAATGCAGAGCACAGGCCCAGAGATAGAAAACCTGACAGGAGCTAAAGACAAAACTCCTTTAATAATCAACTCTTCAGGAAACGAGAAACGACAAGTTGATGATGAAAGGAAGCTAATAGGGGACAGACAAGGCAAGCCGGAAAAGGAGGGGGAACCCAGTTCAAACCCCAACAAACTCACCTCATCCAGTGGAGCCTGCAAACCAAAAAAGACCAATAACCTACGGGTAGTTATCACTGACCCAAATATTCAAGCATATAGGGAGCATATGACAGAACGGGCCATCATCTGCAAGTTTATGGGTATTTGGCCCTCTGAACGATCTCTTTGTCATTGGATAAAAATGCATTGGAAACCTCGAGGGGATGTTAAACTTCACCTTGGAGCCAAAGGCTTTTTTACTGTAGTCTTCTCCCACCTAGAAGACAAGGACAGAGTTTTTGAAGGAGGCCCTTATTTTCTGGCTTCAGCGGGTCTGTATATGAGACCATGGAAACCAAATTTTGCCCCAGAGATGGAGTCTTTTGCCCAAGTCCCAGTTTGGATTTGCTTATTCTCTCTTCCAATAGATTATTGGGGTCTGAATGCACTGAAACAAATTGGTGACAAGTTGGGAACATTCATCAAAGCCTCTGAAGCGACTCTCCAAAAGAGATACACTTCTTATGCCCGGATTTGCGTTGAAATGGACGTCTCTGGGGCATTACATGAAGGACTCTGGCTGGAATATAGGGACGAAGATTACTTTCAGGATATCAATTATGAGCAGATTCCCTTCCGTTGCCGCAAATGCCATGAACATGGGCATCTGATAAGGGATTGCCCAAAGATCAATAAGGAGCAAGAAACCGAATCAGCTTAAGCCCACAAAGATACAGAAGTCTTCATCAAACCCAAATCCAAACACAGAGCAAATAGACGAAAGAATCTCAGAGGAAACATGGAAAGAAACATCCACAGCAATCCTTTTGTGATCTTAGACCCTGAAACTGACTCAGAGGATAAGCACAAAGCCCCAACATCAGGAGCAGAGAACGAAGAAAAAGGAACACCCACAAGGGAAGACACGCATGAGGAAAACTTCAATAATGAGGTTCAAATGCAGGAGAGAACAGAGGACACTGAGGAAGAAACTGACATGCTGACCAGTGATGGCGGCAGCAAAGAACAGGATTGGGAAAATGCGTTAGCAAGAGAAGGTTTGAACCTACCAGCAATAGCTGAGAACTGGAAAGCCCGAGGCATAGAAAACGCTTCGGAGGAAGAAATCAGAATAGTAAATGACCTCTTCATAGCAAGGCAAAAAGCAGTACTAGAAAGGCAGAAGAGGAAGCTAGGTGTGGCGAAAGGCAACAGTTCACATTCAAAAATTCCACTATGGAATACATCCAGTTCCAAACAAAAGAAGAGAAGAGGTCGGAAAACAAGTGGTGAAGCACTACAAGAGCTAGGCATGATCATGATAAACTCAGGAAAGATGAAGGCACTTACCGCCTTCCAGTCCTTCCAATAAAACTCAGTCTTCTATGAAGATAATCTCATGGAATGCCAGAGGGCTCAATAGCCAGGCAAAACACAGGAATTTAAAGAGGAAAATCCAAAAATATAAACCAGAAATCATGTTTTTACAGGAAACTAAATGTAGCAGCCCCAATATCAGCAATCTTTGCAGAAAACTGGGAAGTCATATGGAAGTGCTAGAAAATGAAAGTCAAGGAAGAGAAGGGGGCCTCGTAACCATATGGGATTCAAGGGAAATCCAGATGCTATCGGCGGAAGCTAACAAGCACTTCATGGCGGTGGAATTCCAACCCATAGGTAATTCTGGTTCCTTCCTCTGTATCAATATTTATAGTCATCAGAAACTAGAAGATAAGATAACATTTTTAGAAACTTTATCTAAAATTATCAGAAGACATCTGAGATCTAAGTGCATTTTGGGGGGCGATTTCAATATGATAACTACCCTGTTGGAAAAAAAAGGAGGGCTCAAGAAATTAAACAGAGATGTGGAAGCCTTCGCAAACTTCATTGAAACTGTCAAACTTGTTGATGTCCACCCCAAGAGTGGCCTTTTCACTTGGAACAATAGAAGGGGAGGTGACAAGCTAATAGCTTCCCGCCTGGATACATTATTAATCTCAGAAAGCATCATAATGGATGGTATTACAGTGGAATCAGATATCCTTCCCAGTGGGGGATCGGATCACTGGCCAATCTCGCTCATTGTTGAAGTTCTGGGAACCCCGAGGAACAAACCCTTCCGGTTTGAGAAGTTCTGGTTAGACCACCCCAACTTCCTTGAAATAGTAAAGAAATGGTGGTCAGAACCCTTGGAGATTAGTGGATCCAAAATGTTCAATCTTCAAAAGAAGCTAAAAATAACTAAACAAAAGATAAAAGATTGGAACAAAACAGTCTTCGGAAACATTTTCCAGGAGAAGATCATTCTCGAGAACAAACTGGAACAGATCCACAGAGAAGGTGCAGTAGGAAACCTCAGTGCCGAGGCTTTGGAACAAGAAAAAACTCTCTCTCAGCAATGGCATAAGCGCTGCTCTCAAGAAGAGACTCTATGGAGACAGAAGTCAAGAATTCAATGGTTAAAAGAGGGAGAGCTGAATACTAAATTTTTCCATAGATTGGCTCTAGACCATAGAAGTAGCAATCGAATTCTTGAATTGAAAAACAACACAGGGGAGATCCTAAAAAGCCACAACGACATATCTACTCTGCTCTCAGATCACTTCAAATCAATTGCTCAGGAACCTCCCATAAACAGAGAGGAAGCCATTAAGGAATTAACAGTAGCCATCCCGAAGACTATTACTTCTGATCAGAATTGGGCTCTATGTAGGGAAGTATCCTTGGAAGAAGTAGAGGAAGCAATCAGGAGTATGCCCAATGACAAAGCTCCAGGTCCAGATGGGTTCACCATCAATTTCTACAAGGCCTGCTGGAGTATTATTAAACAGGATGTGTGGGAGGTGGTGGAGGACTCCAGAAGTTCAGGAACTATTCTAAAATCCCTCAACTCCACCTTTCTGGCACTCATACCCAAGGATGAAGAGGCCAAAACTCCTGATAAATTCAGACCTATTGCATTATGTAATGTAATATACAATATTATATCAAAAGTTATAGCTAGCAGATTGAAGACGATTCTCCTGGGCATAATTTCAGAAGAGCAATCGGGCTACGTTGAGGGCAGGCAAATTCTCGACAATATCCTATTAGCACAGGAGATGATTCATTCCCTACATTCAAGGAAAGAGGCAGGCATGCTCATGCAATTGGATCTCTCAAAATCTTATGATAAAGTCAGCTGGAAATACCTTGAAGTTGTTTTAAGAGCTTTTGGCTTCTGCAGGACATGGATCAAGTGGATCATGGCTCTTATCAAATCTCCAAGATATTCCATTCTTGTCAATGGCCCTCCCTCTACACCTTTTACTCCTTCGAGGGGAATCAGACAAGGGGATCCCTTATCCCCTTTTCTCTTCGTCATCCTTATGGAAGGCCTCAGCCATACCATAGCCAAGAAGAAAGCGGAGGGAAAAATAAAAGGTCTTCAGCCTATAAGATCGCTTCCGGCTACTACTGATCAACAGTTTGTCGACGACACCATGTTACATGGAACTGCCACGGTGAAGGAGGCGGTTGCCTACAGGGATACCCTAGATCTCTTCAGCCAGGCCTCGGGTATGGAAATTAACTTCTCTAAATCTACTATTTTCTTTTTCAACACCCACCCAGCAGTTCAATCTCACTTAGCCCAGCTATTAGGATTCAGGATTGGCTCCCTGCCTTCGAGATACCTGGGAGCTCCCCTGACTCTCAGACCCTGGAAGAAAGAGCATTGGGAGAAAATTCTAGCCAACTTGAAGAAAAGATGCTCACATTGGACGAACAGAGCTCTTAATCTGGCGGGCAGGCTTATCCTAACCAAAGCCGTTCTTCAGGCCATCCCGCAATACCTTCTCTCAATGCTCCCTTCCCCGAAAGGTATTCTGCAGCAAATAAGAAATATCCAGCGATCCTTCCTTTGGAGCGGTAATGGTGATAAGAAAAAGTGGGCTCTAGTAGCTTGGAACAAACTCTGTATGCCGAAATCAAGGGGGGGTTTGAATCTAGTTGATCTAGGGGTGGTCAACCGAACTTGTGGAGCTAAAATATGGTGGAAATGGATTGAAAACCCTACCTTACCATGGGCTAGGCATTGGAAAGAAAAATATGTTCCAGACTGTGATACTCAGGAACTCATCAGATTACAGGAAACCCCGGAAGGTTCACCCATATGGAATCATGCCAAACGCAACAAGAGTCTAATTCAGGAAAACATCTTTTGGGAAATTCATAATGGTAGGCTAGCATTGTTTTGGGAAGATGCCTGGAAACATCTACCCAAACTTGACTCTCCAGAATTAATCACCATAAAGCAAACTTATCAAGCTCAGGGAAGATACAAAGTCAGTCATTACTGGAATCAGCACAGTACAGATGATAATTGGAGGGATTGGATACTCTTTAATCCTGGGAACACATGGGTCAACAACCATACAAATCAACATTTCAATGAGCGCATCCTAAAAGGAAAGATCAGAAAAACTGAAGAGGATGACAAACTAAGGTGGGGTCTCAAGAGTAATGGCAATTTCTCACTGAAAGAAGCCAGAAATATATTAGAAAAGGAAGAACAGTGAGAGGTCATGCCTTGGTGCAGCAAAGTATGGGATAGTCTTCTATGGCCGAAGATCAGAAATTTCCTCTGGCTTCTGATGAGAAATAAGACCCTTACTTGGGACAATCTGTGCTAAAAAGGTTTTGAGGGACCCTCTAGATGCCCTATGTGTTTGATGGAAGAGGAATCACTGAACCATCTTTTCAACACTTGTGAATGGGCCTCTCAATTATGGTGTTGGATGGAAGGGATCCTCAGCAGTTCTGAGCGAAAGATAGATTCTATTCACAACACTATTCTGGATTGGAAGACGGACTTCTCTGGCATACAAAGAGTCAATAGCATATGGAAATCGGCACCAGGGTTTCTTCTTTGGTCTATTTGGAAGGAGCGTAACCGTAGAATTTTCCAAGATGAATACAGGAACATGGATTTCTCTAAACAAAACATAATTACCAACATCTAGCAGTTAATTCAAACCAAATGCAGGGCGGAAAGCAACGAAAAGCCTACAGCACGGGACTTACGTATTTTGAAAAGCTTCCGGCTGGAAGGAACCAACAATAACATTGCTCCGCAACATAGAAATCAACCACCCTCACAAAACGATAAATGGCAGTGCCCACCGGATGGAGGTTTCAAACTGAATTTTGACGGGGCGTCGCGAGGCAACCCTGGCATGGCTGGAATCGGAGGTGTCTTACGCAACCAGCATGGTGATATTCTTCATATTTACTATAAAGCACTTGGGGAAAGCACGAATAATGAAATGGAATTCGCAGCCCTGGAACATGGGCTTAGAATTGTGAATTCTAGATGTCTTTGTAACATTATTTTGGAAGGATATTCCTATATGGTCATTTCCACAGCTCAAAAATTGCAGCGGGGGATAAAAGCAAACAAGGCCACTAAGCATTGGAGGTTAGCCAAAGTTACAGAAAGCATCGCAGAACTCATGGAGGGCATGCAGGGTCTAGTCTTCCAGGCGATCCGACGTTGAGCAAATGGGCTGGCAGATTACTTGGCGAACTGTGGAGTAGACAGTCAAGGAAGGGGATGGGACAGCTGTTGGGAGGAGGTGAACTGTCCGATTTTGAAAAATCGATGTACACAGCTGGCGCAACGAGACGTGAACGACACCGACCGGGCCTAACCGGCAACGGTTTATCTTTTCGGCTCCGTCAAAAGGAAAATTGGAGCAACAATCAGGTAAATCATCACAAGTGTGGTACGATTGGAAAGATGAAGCGGTGGTCTTCAATGCGAGGCAGGGCCAAGCATGGGAACCATCAACAGGGTTCATGCTATGAGGAGATCCGTAGAGATCGTTTGGGGAGAAAAGACATTCGCCTCAAACATGAGAGAAAGGAAATCAGGAATTCTTATGCGCCTGCAGGTAAAGGTTATGAGAGGCGTGTGAACACCCCTAACATTAATTACAATAGTACCACTTCCTTCATTTGGAAGGAAGGGCACTCTCTAGAGAATTCTATGGCTTTAGACTATTTAACCAGGGGGTCAGACTCGGCTTCCCCCACATCATCCCTCAGTTCAACCAGCATCAATAGCCAGCCTGTTAGTGAAAGGTTCTGCCGTAAGTGGTTTAACAGGAACTGTATGGAGGCGTGTATCTGTAGATGCGCGGAGGCCAACCAAGATATGTGCAACACGCAGAATATGTATGTAACTCGAGCCTCAACGAGAAGCAAACGCAAACTCGTTGAGTTGGAGGCCAAAGTTAAACAGGAAGAAGCGAGTAAGCAGGAGGGAGCTGCAGCGGATGAAGTTGATTGGCTGAGTGACCTGGGCACACCAGCCAAAAGAGCAACTAAATTTACCCGCACTAAGGCGGAAAGCTGGAGGATGAAGACTCTCCTGGCGAAAGCCTTGGAGATGAAGGAAGCTGGTAAGCAGAACATCGAGAAGGAGCACCCTGCCCCGGATAATCAACCTGGTAATCCTACCGCCAACCATGAGTACTTGGATCGAAGAATCTCGGCTGTTTAGGAAGGGGTGGAGGTGGTCAACAAGAAAGTAACTCTGCTCATCAGGTTGCTCAGGCAAACTCTAAGCCCGGACCCCTTGGTGCAGGAGCAAAAGGTGAAGGAGGCCCAAAACTTCCAGTCCATGTAGGAGCTGCAAGACAAAGTTGACAAACATATCCTCGATGTGGGTCTGGACATTGCTAGCAGGATGGGTGGATTCCCGCGCCTGGGTGGGCTCCCTTAGTCCACGGTTTCTCGCGGTTCAGTTTTGTTAGCCTCGGCTCCTAGCCCGTCCTTCTGGTCTGTCTCGTGTCTCTCTGCGTTGTGTGTCGATTTCGGCCTATGTTTAGTCTATATGTCTAGGCATCATACGTGTTTCAGGTCAAACGTCCATTTTTTACAGTTTTATGACGCTTTATCTCTCTGCTCTTAAAATGGCTGCCCTGCGTGGTGAGCAATCTAGTTTTGATAAGCCCGCTTGGTGGTTTCTTTTGTTTCCGGTAGCTCAATGCCTGTGCTCAGCAAGGTTGTAATGGAACTCTCTGGTTTCTGTCTGCCTATGCAGACTCTCTGTAAATTATTTTCCTTTTTTTAATACATATACATCTGACTTACAAAAAAGATAAGTGTGGGAATCCTCTAGAAGGCTCCAGAAGATGAGAATATTCCCCAAACCCTATGTGAATTTTGCTCAAAATCACCCATCGTAGGTCAAAGAGGGCCTAAGTGCTCTGCAAAGCATGATGGCATGGACTTAACTGCTCTCTAGTGCACCCTTGCATGGGCCTACCTGCGCTGGTCCCTCTAGAGGTCATTTTAGGATGTCTTTAGAGCATGAAATTGTCTGGGAAGGAGGCATTCAAAAGGTTGACTTATTTAGGGCATGCAGAAACTGAAATTAGGGTTTGATGAGCCCTAAAACAATAATCTGGATGATGGGAGTGATGTGTCTAAATGGATTTGTAACAATTGTTGGCTAAAGCATGAAGTCGAAAATAACAATTTCGAGTGATATGCTTTACGATGTGATGAGAAGGTTCTGAAGTGGTTGGTGACCTGCATTGATTACAATACATAATATCATGATATTTTGATATTCCTCATGAATTGTCGAGGGAAGGCATATCCATGCTCAGCATATAAACTTTCATTTCAAGTACTTAGACAATCATCTACAGATATAGACCCATGATCGGAATGACCATCAATGTAAGGCCATTATACATATGATTTAGTACATTTCCCGAAATTGTAGCCTAGATGGATGAAACTAGATCTGGGGTCTTCTATCTCATTCAATCGTTCACTCAATTACGAGTCTAACCATGTGAATATGTGATCTGAAATCGAACATGGGAAGACACCGTCTGATTACTAGCCAATGATGTAAGCCGTTAATAAACGTGAGAGAAATCACCGATAATGATAATGATCCTCAAGGTACTGCAATACATTCTGCATGGTCTGAATAGATGTTTTTATGTTGAACACCATACAAATTCTTTTGGTCAAAGGCTAGTGATGTCAACCTATCTCCAGAAGTGAGAAACTTTCCATTGATGTATGCAAGCCTCAAGGTACTGGAAGGGTGTTTCTAAGTCAACTTCTTGGATAATGTGCTGACGTCGACAAGAAGTTATTCATCATAGGAGGGCCTTGATGTATCCCACATCAACGACATGAAATGAGTGTAATGATTGTGGAGATGAAATTTGACTGACAACATAAGGTTCAGGAATGGCGGCCATGAAAATGAAGGTTTATGGTATTGCAAAGGATGAATTTTGACTGAATGACTTCTCTTGAACATGTCGGCGACACTGAAATGAATTGGTATCATTGACCGAAAACAAAGTGATGAATGGTATGATAGACCAACGGTATGATAACCATCAAGTTGATAACCCAATGCAAATAGTCGCGGTGATGAAGTGAAAGTATCATGTTCAAGAGCGACCTACTACCAAAAGTGGTTTACCCCTTTTTCCATTTTCGCTACTCATTTTTGACTAGTACCTGTTTATTTTTATCAATCTTGAGGAGGATAACATATGCTTGTTATATAATTCCACCCTCTGGATGAATCCATCTCTATTTGATGTTTCAATGAGTCTAGTGAAGGTGATACTCGGTCTTGTCATGATTGACAAGTTTGTCGCTATTTGATGTTTAACGAGTTTAACGACAAAGATAACTCGGTCCTTTTCATGCTTAGAGAGTTTGAAAAGGGACGAAAAGAAAACTCCACAAGTTCTTTTTCTTAGATTTGTCTCTCAAGCTCAGAAAAGCATAAAGCAATACAAGAGAGAACCTAGTGACCATGTTCGGTCAATGTATTCCTTTTTTCGTAAATAATCTATCTCATTCTGGAAATGGTTTAAACTTATACTGAGTAGATTCCGTTTCCAATCCGTTAAAAAGCTGAAAAGGACAAGCGCTCGGAAATCTTTTCATATTTCGAGAGTTTGAAAAGAGCTTAAAGAGGACTCCGTTTTGAGGAACAAGTGGTGTCTAGGATAGAAACTAGTTCCAGTGATGTTGGAACTTCTCAAAACATGTTCATTTATGTGAAGAGGCTAGCTAATAATACCACTCATTGCAATTTTTCCTCAAAAAGGGTAAAACAACCAAGTGAAAGTGTATGATCGGCCAAGCAGATAGTGACGATGAAAGGATAAAAACCAAGGCTCATCTGACAGAAAAGGTTAATAGAATGGCAATCACAAGGGTTAAAATGGAAATGGGTTCATTTTTATACAATATTGAACCATATGGAAATATGCTTGGATTCAGTTTCATGTTTACACAAGCTTGAAACGAAAAACTATGCTTGAATTCAGTTTCATTTTTACACAAGCTTGAAAAGAAAAACTATGCTTGGAATTAGTTTACATGCCGCCAGCATGATGACTCGATTGTAGGCACATGCCCCCCAAGATTCATTGCATTCACATAAGTAGACTACTCATGGCTATCAGGTGGATGGAATGAAGGTTCATTTATGAGATCAAGTGAAAGACTTGACTAGGATTTTACGAGATCTACTCAAAGACTTGAATTGAAACTTTTCTCCAGGAGACCTTGTTTCATTTTTTAATGAGCTTGTCACAAGACAAGGAACTCTGCTAAGATTCCTTGTTTCATTTTTTAATAAGATTGACCTAAGACAAGGAACTCTACTATGATTCCTTGTTTCATTTTTTAACGAGCTTGACACAAGACAAGGAACTATGCTCATATTCCTTGTTTCATTTTTTAACGAGCTTGACAAAAGACAAGGAACTATCCTCATGGGAGCTATTTAATTTTTTAATGAGGTTGACATAGTAAAAGAACTATCCTCATTTTCCTTGATCACAACTCATAAGAGGTCATGACTTTTAAGAGGTTCTCATCAGATGGGAGAACAATGCTCTGGAAGGGATCCATAGCAAGGAATCCATTAGAGAGATCTGGTTCCAATGCCCCGAGTACATAATGTACAACATCACTGAATTGATCTTAGTTGTTGTAGGCATGGAATGGGTTGCAACATAATTAACCCGTGGTGGGGATGATACCATTGGTACAAAAGGACCATTTAGGGAAGATGGTTGATTGGAAGCCATATTTGGATCGGGAAATGAAATCTGGTTAATAGTGACAATTCTGCCTTCATGCGGGAAACACATCACTTGAAACAGTGTTGTAACAATAGCTCCCATGTCATAAACATAGTCGCGCCCAAGAAGTAAATTGTAATATAGAGGGCCTAAGACTACCATCACATTGACATAAACAATTTTTTCTCCTGAAGTAATAGGCAACTGAGGAAGGATCCCTAATGGTTGACTGGTTCCTCTGTTAAAAGCCAATAGATTCTAGGTAACAGGAACAAGTGGCGGCGAACGGTGCACTTGCCAAGCAGTGGAGGAAAGGGTACTTACAGATGCACCTTCATCTACAATAGTTCCAGATACAACCATATTACAAACCTACACTATGATCTAGAAAGGCACATAAGAAGGAAGACAACATCCTTCCAGTCGATTCCAATCAAAGGAGGTGACCATACTACTTGGAGGGGGTATCGTATAAATGGGAGAATTACCCCCTTGAGTTACTAGAATGAGAGGATTTTCCTCCTGTCTTGATGGAACAGGAGGGTTGCCTCCAAGCTCCTTTAAATCTGAAGAAATGAAAAGAACCTGAGTGGTATCATACTCATTCTCTACAGGAAAGGTACAATTAGCTGAAGGTGAAAACGGGTCAACTATTTCCTCGACTTATGGTGGGTCAATTACAAAATCATGGGATTCAAATTCAGAGAGAGTGGGTTTGACCAACGGTTGATTTGGGTCAGTCAATTCATCAACTAGTGAAGGATTAAGGGATATTCTTATGTAACTAGATGGAAGTCATTACAGTGAAGCAGGATGGTTATCCAACACATTTTTGGCTTCATCCAGATAGGGACAAAGGTGAATGGGGTGATTACCTTCACATAACCTATAGTGAAACTTAAATCTAGCCTTCTTTCCATGAACTTTACTACCACTAGTTGATGGTGTGTCACCAGCATGATCTGCAAAAGTTGATGACATTGGATGATGTGAACGAGAATACCATTCTTCTAAGATCCGAGGAATATCAGAAAAATTTTGAGGAAGATGGTTTCCCACACAAAGTTTGCATGGATGTCAAACTTTGTGAGGCTTGATGGATGGTTTCTCATCAGATGTTGCATTCAAAGCAATGGTTGCTTGGTTGCCCCTCTATTGAATTTGCTTCTTCTTCTTCTTCTTCTTCTTAGCCACCTAGTTACTAGTACCAATACTTTCACTAGGCAAAGAGGAAGAAGGGGAGGAAGAAACAACCGAGGAAGAAGGCAAAGGGTCAACTTTAGGATCATTTGGAGGTTGATTTTGTCCAGTTGGAGGAGTACTTGATTGTAGAGAAATCACGGAATTTTGAACCAACGAGGTTGAAAACAACCATACTGGAAAGCCAATGGTAAATTCCAGAAGGGACAATGTAGCCATATATGGAGCACCAATATTTCCAAAAGGATTTGTTGACATATGTCTCAACCTAAGACCATCTAAGGAGCGAGCATGGAGGATGTTATCTGTGGTCAATTAATTTTATTTTAATCAAAGTAACATAACAAAACAAAAGAGGGATAATCTAGGCAAAAGGTTTACCAAGCAACTGTGAATTGCAAAATACCTCCCGGCGAACAGAGAAGTACGGACAAGCAATTTCCTTGAATGCTGTGTTCAGTGTATCACAATGTACAAGGCATCCGACTTAGTTACCTAAGGATGGATAGCAACCTAGTGTTGTCCTCCCATATATACCCAAAAATATGTTGAGGCCAAATCTGTATTAGCTCCCTCTAATGCAAAAAAGCACAGTGAGAGCATTCCCATATAATTTACGTACTGTAACACCACCCTATATACCCAAAGGTACATGGACGAGCTACAATATACTCATGTATGTGGAATGAGATATCACACTCGGGATGTATTGCAGAAGAGTTAGGGACAACTGCTATGTTTTACGACACCAAAACACGTCTCTAGCCCAGAACCTCTAAATGTTATCCATTAGGTGACAATGCTCCATTAGGTAAATTGAAGTTAATTTTAAGTTGATCTTGATTAAGAATTTCCCTTTCAAGATTCACAACGTGATGTATTTTCAATTCCTAGAATGAAACTAATATGATAAGAATTCTTTCCATTCAATTTTGATAATGAAAATGTTAGCTAATAGGGATAGAGTAATCAGATTTCTTTCAATCAAAGAGCAAAGAGCACAATCTAATGCAATTTCCCTAAACTATTCCTATGAGAACAAACAAAATTTTTCAATGCACAATGCAAGTTTTTATTTTCGATTCCCTTAATGTTATGATGAACAAAAAAGGAAACTAATGCACATACAATAAATCAATCCTTTTACAAGAATGAAGACTTTACGATAGTTTTGTTTCGAAGGAAAAGAATACTTTTACGACACTTTCTTTAGAACAAAGATTAATCAACTATAAACTAGCTTTGACGATGAATCGATAATGACAAATAAATCATTTAACAAACATTAATTAATCAAGTAAAAGTAGGGCTATAAAAGGAGATACAATCTTGATTTTAGAGACATAACACTCATTGATCATTAAATAAGCAACCAAACAGAAGAAATTTGTTGAAAAACCCTATCAAGAGGTGGAAAAATGACCCAAGGAGGATCAGCGTAGCCCTGAATGGGAGACAATGATCTTCAGAGCACTGTCCCTAAGCCAAGGGTGCTCTGCAGCACACTTTGTCCCTCACAAGCCTGTGTTGGTGATAGTAATCACTTTCAAGAGGCAACTAAACATAGTTTTTGGCCAAAATTCACTTCAACAAGGCTGAAATACAATCAATGAAAGGAAGTAAGGTTTGCTACTGTGTCCTAGGATGTGTATAATCTACTTGGAATGATGATCACTTGCTAGTATGGTCGCCAATTTGTTATGATGAATTTTGTATCTACGGATAAATACTAATTCCGTAGATAGGTAGCCGTATCTAGAACAACAGTTTAAAGCACTTTAACCTTTTTCTATAAACAATAGATAAGAAAAAGAGAATGAGAGGACCTACTTTTACTTTCACTTTCCTCTTGTCTCCTTTGTATTGGTCCTGTCGCTCTTTCCTATACTTAACACACATGAGAAGTACCTGTAAACATCAATATAAGACAAAGAATCAATCAACGCAAAAGATCTATTGATTACAAGTAAATGGAATAAGATACATTCACACATATAAGCATCATATATCAAGATAAGCATATGGAAAAAGGTGTAAATACTTTATTGAGTAGAAGGAAGAATTAAAACCTGAAGCCTAATTTGAAGTCACTCCTCCAGCTTTGGTTCCATCCACATCACATCATAAGCATGACGTTATGGTAGAATAACGACACTTAAAATAGTCTCGATTCTCAAACTAACGTTATCTCCTTACAATTCATCAAAGTCGAGCCCCTTGATCACTTAGATGAGTGCTCAATTTATAAGAAGATGGAGGATTTTGTCATCAATGAGGGTATTGAATGGCCTTCCATTCTTAGAATTAGTTCCATGGAGGAAGGGATGATAGGGTAGGAGGTATCTTAACTCATTCCTGATCCATTTTTGAGCTCATAGGAGATGATAAGTGTGGGAATCTTATAGAAGGATCCAGAAGATAAGAATATTCCCCAATATGTGAATTTTGCTCAAAGTTTCCCATCGTAGGTCAAAGAGGGCCTAAGTGCTCTCCAACGCACCCTAGCATGGACTTAACTACACTGCAGCACACCCTTGCATGTGCCTACTAGCGCTGGTCCCTCTAGAGGTCATTTCAGAATGTCTTTAGGCCATGAAACTATCTAGGAAGGATGCATTCAAAAGGTTGACTTTTTTAGGGCATGTAGCAACTAAAAGTAGGGTTTTATGAGCCCTAAAACACTAATTTGGATTATGGGAGTGATGTGCCCAAATTGATCTGTAACACCCTCCTAAAACCAAAACCAAATCACCCATAGCACTTGTGAGTAGGCCTACCACTAGCCTTGTCACCTTCAAGAAGCCAAGGACACAATATGCCTTTGAGGAAGAGGAAAAAGAGAAGCTACAGGAGGATTGAGGATTTCTACAGGACACTCATGGTTTTCTATAGGAGGGGTAGAGATTGGTACAGGCAGGATAGGGGAAGCTACATGATCCCAAGAAAGCCTCACAAGAGGTAGCCACCACCTCAAAGACTATTGGAAAATACCTACAAGAGATCCAAGAACCTAGCCCACAACCTAGGTTTAGGTCCTACTAAAAATTCATTGAAGGAGGGAGGATTATCCCTGAAAAATTTGCAGTCACACTCCTTTATGAGCTAGAGATAGAAAGAGGTAGAACCCATAGGTGGATGTAAATTTCTAAATCTCAGAAGGTAGAGGATGTATGCCTCATGGAAGAAAAGGTCATTGAAACTAGTAAAGAATTAAGTGAGTTGGGAATGAGAATGTCTATAATGAAGGAGAAACCATAGGTAGAAAACATGAGATTGAGAGAGAAGTTGTAGGAGAAATAAATATAACTTGCCACCATGGAAAACCTCCAAAGTATTATACTCTCTTTCTCCAAGAATGGTGGTTGTAGTTCCAAATCAAAACTTTAGCACAACATGGATCTATGTCCTTTCAATAATATAAACAGTTCATTGAAGTTTTCATCCAAGCTAACATGGAAGATAAATAAAAATTGGCCGAATTTTACATGCACAACCTCACTTTGGAAAATATGAATTACCCAGTAGACCAATCACGATAATACCAGTTACAGTACCTATCCAACAAAAGAGGGATTCGTCCAGTGCTATCGGCCCATTTCTCTTACTCCCTTTCACATTTTCTTAAGTGGTCATACTCGAGACATAAACAGTCATAAGCATAGATAATTATGCATATTGGATCTCTTCGAATGGAGTGAGAATATATCATTGTTCAATTATTGGTTCCAAATCATTTTTGGGGTGAGAGTAGGTAGCTATCATAGTTACTTGTCAAAAATTCTGCTACTATATTGATTCAACCAAACCTAAAAAGAAAGAAATCGGAAGTCTCGCACAAGGAGAAGAAAACAGCGGGATCTGAACCACGACCTCCATCAACCCCAAGATGGCGCGCTACAAGCTGCGCCATGCCTTGTTTTAACTATCAACCAACATAAAATTGATTCAAATGTTTGGGATCCTAATTCAAGATTGGGAGATATGCATATGATGGCCTTAGCATCCTGGATGACTCATGAGAAGACAAGAGTTGAGGAAGTGAAAAGGGTAATGAGAAAGGAATAAAATGAACCACTATATATCAGGGAACAGATAGTGAGGCCAAGGGATGGCATTACCGATCATGGCCTCATCTCTAATGATGGTTATTTATCACATAAATACCTTTCTACCTAGGAGAAAACCATTTTACACTTTGAAGACACATTCAGGTTGTTGGGAACATAAAGTTTGCAAGCTTTCCAGAGAAGATGTCATGCCTTACCCCACATTGTATAGATTGGAGAGTATCACTCTCCTGAAATGCTAAGGAATTATTTGGAGATAAAACCATTATATAAGAGGATCACGTAGAGGATGAAAATTAGGTGTATATGACTCAAGCTCAGTCCACCCTTGTTTCCAGGCTTACAAGACTGCAGAGATGAAGCAAGATAGTAGAAGGAATGGACATAAATAGAGAGGAATGCAGGTTTTTTCCCTCAAGAGGGAAAACCATCTGAGGAGCCTTGTGATGTTAGGGAGGCCACTAGGGCCATAATAGAGATTCGCATGGATGACTGAATTTCTCGTAGGATGAGCAATACATTTAGCAGGGGGTGATGATGATTCCCATCAACAGGTACATTTTTAAGATTGATATGCCATCTTATAGCCATAAAACTATCCTTCTCTTGCATTAATTCACATGTTTTGTTATATTCTACTTAGTGATAGGAGTAAAATGTGTTTTTCATAGCATGTGGCCTAATGTGGTTTAATTATAGGAAAATGAAGTAGTTTTTAGGCTATTACTATGCATGGGTTTAATGGAGACAACTAGGAGAGAATCTACGGGGTTTTTCAACCTCCTTAACTCCCTAAACTTGTGTTGATATTACCATATTCTCTCGCACCGGTTCAATCTCATTTGAAACCGAGTGATTAATAGTCCAAGTGAAGATCAAGAAGCACAAGATCCACCATTTTTGAGATCAAGGAGGGAACCATTCCTAATTTGGAGGGAGCTTCTTTAGCTGCACTTTTATATAAATAAACTAGAAGAAGAGCTCATTAGGATTGATTTTGTTTTGTTTAGCTAGGTGTTGCTATTGATCTCCAAGCTTGAATTGTTATTTACAAATTTTATGTGATGTATTAGTCTTGCACTATTTGACAATGAGAAGTCGGATTTTAAGTTGCATCTAAGTTAGTTTTAGAGGGATGAGACCCTTAGTTTTGGGCCCAACCCAGAGGCTTTGGTCCCTTTTCTTATACTTATGCTTATTCTTTATTCCAAGAAGTTCATAGTTTCTTGCATTTAAATAGGAATTAACCTATAGAATCCTATGGTTGCAACCTCTAACTCACCTCTCTTGTAGGAGAATGAGTGGACGTATTCACAACCACAACCGAAAAATATTTTTTTATGATTGCTTGGAAATAGATTAGTGTTAGCTGTCTTGATTTACACTTGCTTTATGTAGCTTAGAAGTTAGTTGAGTGATTATATTGGTGGTATTTCATGAATAGATTTTATTTAAATTCAACTCATATTTTCCTGTAGCAATTTCTTGTAGCAAACTTGTAGCACCATTTTCCTTCAACAATTTCCATCCCTACTACAAATTTCACTTAGCATAGATGCATAATGACCCATGGTTGTGATAAAATGGTCAGGGAAAGCTTGTGGCCACTCCAAACCTTCCTTTTCTTCACTGCAAAGACAAAGTAGACTTAATTTTCTTATTATGCAAGTAGGTTATTGATTTGTGAGAAAGTATGAACTAGGTAGATGGTACATGCAATTCCAATTGGTAGTTTGCTGAATAATGCAAGATGAATTAGTTCCCTTTTTTCAAGTAGATGAAGTAATTTGATGAGTTCTACAAGATAAGATAGATTTATTTCTGCAAGTAAGTTAGCCTTCTTCCTTTCATGAATTAGTTAGTCAGAGTTTTACAAGCTGAGTCAATGGCATTTATGTGTTCATAGCTACAGGAAATTTCCATTTGTCCTTTTATCATGCTTTCACTCTAATTCAATAGGATGAAGGGTCTTTGATAACTTGTTGATCTAATGTCATAAGTGAGGGTGGCATCAGTTGAATCTTATCTATTGTGCATATAGCATTGTCACATTGAAGTTTTTATGAACCCAAGGTTGATATTATGATTTGTGGAGCCCTTAGGAGTTGCAACATTCTTGGTGCAATACCAAGGCTCACCAGTGGGTGTGGTAATTAGGTGGAAGTAGTGTTACTTATATTTAAACCTTTAACTATTACAATAGAAATCATACTATGGGCTAGATCTAGCTTCCTCATCATTTCCTCCTCATGGTGATCATTTTTCCAATATTCCACAGACCATACTTCTACTAAGCATTTTTCTTTCATATTTTGCTTAATTAAGTCTCAATTATTCTTCACTAGTTTTCTCTTGTCTCTAAACACTCTACAATTATGTTCTTCCCACAAGGCCCAAAGGCAAAGCCCCCAACTAGTATCCATGATCTATTAATTAGAGGGTTCTTGAATAGTTTCTGTCTTCGTTGTTCAAACATGTACAATAGATTCTCTAGATCGCGATCACTATACCCAAAGGCTAATGAGATGAGTGACCAAAATTTTTCTGGATTTGAGCTTGAATTTAGTAACTTTTGTGTTTTCTCCTCCTGGTTTTGACATATAAATTAGTATTGTCCTGGTATACTTTCCTCCTAATATAATCCTAAGTAAGAATTTTTCTTGTCCCTACCTACAAGAGGAAATGGGCTTCCTTTTTTCAAAGGTTTCTAGTCCATATTTTCTACCATTAAAAACCTCTCAATATGTTCTTATGCCCTTCCAACATACACTAGTATTCTTTCAAGGTGAATATACCTTTTGTTTGATATCCCCATCATAGTTTGTCTAGATCTTGTGTAGTATTCACTATTCTTTCTTACAATGCTTCACTTAGGTTGTTCTACGAGTATCCCGCTTGATGTCCAAGCTAGTCTTCTATTTCCTTCCCCTATATTTAGTGGGAGGAAATATGATCCTCCTTCCAATAATCCACCACCTCACTCCCCCCACATGTAGTATAAAAGGTTTTAAACTACTTGAATTCTTACCTTTCACTCAACCTGGGAAGTTGTTTCCAAGAATTATCATGGAAATGTGTTGTATCCCCTTTCTTATTCTCCGAAATAAAACATGTTATCGAACTAGTTCTTCTTTTTCTTAAGCCAGGTTCCAAATGGATTATCCTTGAATGGTAGTTCTTTCTCTAAGTTTATCAACTTCTGAGGTGGCTATGATGTATTTTATGTTATATTTTATTTACATAGTTCCTCTCCCCCCTGTATCTATCTCCACAATATATTTTTCCCCAGGGATTTGTTCAAGGTTTTTAGATCTTGGAAACCCAATCCTCCTGCTAAATTTTCTATGAAAAAATTGTCCCACACTACATACAACCATTTATTGGTCTTGTATTCCACTCTCCATAATAAATATCTGAAACTTGAAATGATTTCTTCAAAATTATTTTTGGGTGCAAATAAGATTGACATTTGATACACTCGTAGTGCATGGAGAACATCTTTAAGAATGACAAGCCTTTTGGCTAGGTTCACTTCCATAAATGCCCAATTATTTTGTTTGGTGGATATTTCCTTAAGTATCTCTTTCCAACATGATTCTCTTATAGAGTTGGACATGAGAGGGACTCCAACATCAGATGGGAGGCTAGCAACCTAGAAATATAAAACTCTCACAAGATGTTGTTGGACTGAAGCACTATAATTTAAAAGTAAATTCATGTTTCTCATTGTTGATCTTTGTACCAAATACAACCACAAATTTCTAGAGTATATTATGTATGGCTATAGAACCTCTAAGAGTGGGCTGGTAGAATAACCAAATATCATCAACAAATTTTGGATGATTTATAGGTAAGTCATTACAAAAAATATGTTGGCCTTTGACATTACCCCTGGAAGAAGCTTATTTTAAATATCTACCAAGTCCCTAAGGCAACAATATTAAGATAAATGGCGACATGTGATCTCCATGTATTAAGCATCTCGAGGGGTTGAAAGTCCTTACAGGGGAACCATTTAGAAATATAGAATAGAAAGGGGTGACAATGAGTGATATAATCGAAGATATCTAGTCATAGGAGAAACCAAATGCATCCAGGACTTGAACCAAGTTGTCCCAACTCATCCTGTCATAATATTTTAACAAATCCATTTTCATTAACATACATGGTCTCTTTAGTTATATGAGGGAGTGAGAAATCTCATGTGTCGTCACTATATGATCTACAATCTGGAAACCCTCTACAAATTCTTTTTTTCTCCAAGGAAATAAAATTGTTGAGGAGAGGCTTTAAATGATTTACTATAAGTAAAAAAATTATTTTGTATATTATATTACAAATGGCTATGAGTTTGAACCCACTTGGATCCTATGACATTATTGATTAGGAACTAGAGTTATAAATGTGGCATTCAACCCTAACCATACCTTCTAGAGGGATAAATAGTCTTCCACCAAAGCATGAACTTCCTCTCCAACAAATTTCCAACATGCTTTTAAGAAATAAGAGGTAAAGGTTTTTAGGATAACGGCATTATTCTTAGGCATGGACTTAACCACCACCTCTACTTCCTCATATGATATCTCCCTCATTAGTTCTTCCTTTTTCTCCTAGTTCACCAACTTGGGAATGTAGGTTGTGATTCTATTTATGGCTTGTTGCCTTGAATATTGTGGATCCATTAGCATGTATTGGTGATAGTAGATTAGTTCCTATTCAATATCCTTATCTTCTAGCAATATATACTCATATTGTTTTGTGAGAGACAATATCCTATTGTGGTGTCATTGTTTGATCATCAAATTATAACATAACTTCATGTTCTTTTCTCCTTGATCCCTTACACTCTTAATTTTTATTTCCACAAAGTCTCTTCTTTCTTTCTTGTTTATTCCAGCTTGCTTATAATTTTCCCTTCTTCCATAGCCAAGTCTTTTTTTCACCCTTCTATTATCATCTTTTGATGTATGTCCTATATCTGAGCCTCCAAGGCCTATTTGTAGTTTATTATGCGTCAAAATTCCTTATTTTTCCATTCTCTAATTCTATATTTGAGTTCTTTCAAATTTAATTGAAATGTGTGCATTTTTTTCCTTCCCTTGACCTCAACATCTTGCCACCATTATTTTTCCTTATCCACAAAGTGGGATCTTATAGCCAAAATCTTCCAAACCTAAAAGGGGGTTTTTATGAACATCTTTTAAATATACTTCCAATCACACTAGCCAATGATCCAATCCCAAGCACGGGAGGATGGTTGCTTCTGTAAAGATATATTTTCCCATTAACTCCTTAGACTCTAGGATTTTATCCAATATACTGCTTAACTAGTGCTTTCCCCACTAATATTATTCCAGGTGAATATACCATTATTGTTTCAATATCTACTAAACAAAGGTCCTGTATTGTCTCCTCAAAGCTAGTTTCTTCTTAATCTAACCTCCTTAATCCCCATTTTTTCTCTTCCAACAATTTTACCAACTATTTCTTTGAGTTTGTAATCCATGGCTCTCTAAAATGTTGCCCCAATGTTTTTCAATCCAAATGGAATTTGAAGATAAGAATAAGTTACCCTGGTGTAGTAAATTTGTTCTTATAATGGCTATGTCCTTCTGTCACCAATATATGATTATATATAAAAAAAAAATCCATCTGGCATTGACATTACTACAACTCTAGCGATTTGCTGCAATAGCCTCTCCATATGTGGAAGGTAATAATCATCCTTGACTAAAGAGTATTGAGATCATGGAAATCAATACACAATCATATTTCATCATTTTTATTTCTAACAACAAATCGATTTCCAATCCATTCATAATTCATTATTGGATAAATGATTCAAACCTTTTCCATATTTTCAATTTCCAATTTGACCAAATTCTTTAATTTATGATTGATAATGCATGGATTTTGTGTGACTCGTTTTGTCCCATGTTTCAAAGGAATGACATGATGGGTGATCTTCTTATCATATTCCTTCAAATCCTTATTATTCCATGAGAAAAAATTCTAGAACCTTTTGAACACAGTGATGTATTAGTCAACTTAATGTTGAGAACATGTTGACTTGTGATTCATCCGTATTGGTGCGTTAGGAATTCTAATATTTACTTTTTTTAACTTCTTAAATTTTGTTATGAAACTAGCTCACAAAAATATAGAAAATATAGATCAACGACTTAAAAATCAAACTCTTCGAGGGGGAAACCTCCTTTACCTTACACAAATGAACATTTATTGGATGATACAAATGACAATACCTCCTTTCTATATATAGGAGTCTAAGGGGTCATAATATAATCAGATCCAACATAACAATAATAACGTAAGGGCACAACAATAACAATAGTGGGATTCTATGTGGCACAATAATAATAATACGGGGACTACATTGGCACAACAATATAATAAGGGGCTTTCACTAATAACAATATGGAGTTAAACTAGTAGTATAGGGACCTAACATGCCCCTCTTCTTCAGAAAGTGTTGTCCTCAACACTTGAATAGTTCTACATGCTTCTGTATAAAATTATCGTCCTCCCATGTGGAAAATTCAGTGGGTAAGTTCTTTTACTTGATGAGATACTCTCAAATTGATCGATTTCATAGTTGTTGGGTTCTTATTTCCATGACTTCTTCAAGTTACATTATGATTTTTCCTTCCTCGTTAAGTTCTAACAATATTGTTTGAATTGGGAGCTGGTCAGCTATAACCTTCTTTAAGCATGACACATGGAAAATTGGGGGCACTCGGGAAGATGCATGGAGCTCCAATTTGTATGTCATAATACCAATATTTTGCAGCACCTTGTAAGGACCATAATATTTTGGTGATAATTTATTACCCTTCTTAGCTTGCTTGAGGGACATTTGTTTGTATGGTTGTATTCGTAAAAACACCCAGTCACCTATATCAAAACTTCTTTCATTGCAATGTTCATCTACCTATTGTTTCATTCTATTCTGCACCAAAGTGAGGTTATCCTTTAAGAATTTTAGAACTTGTTGTTGATGCTGGATGTGATCTTTCACTGCTTGAAATTTAGAATTTTCTTTTAAAGATGATGTGATGGATAGCGGATGATATCCATAAAGTGCCATAAATAGGGTCATTTTTGCTGTAGTATGGAAGGATTGTTATACCACCATTCAACTAGAGGAAACCCCTTGACCCATTGTGTATGTTTATCAGATACAAAGAAATAGAGATATCCTTCGAAACATTTGTCCATTATCTTAGTTTTCCCATCAAATTGAGGATGATAAGATGAGCTATGAGCTAAGTGAGTACCCATATATTCCACCTCTTGTACCCAAAGAAACATTTGGAACCTTTTGTATATAATTGTTTCTCCTCCAATAGTTTGAGAACCCTATCAACATGTTGAACATGATCCTTTGAAGACTTCTTGTAGATTAGTATACCATCAGAAAACACTAACACAAATTTTCTAAGGAAGGGTCTGAAATTGGAATTCATCCAACCTTAAAATGTAGAAGGTGCATTGGTAAGGCCAAAAGGCATGACCAAAAATTCATAATGACCCTCATGAGCTCTAAATGATTTTGATTTGATGATATCCTGAACAAAGATCCAACTTGGTGAAGTAAATTCCTCCATGTAATTCATCCAATAATTCATCAATGACATGAATGGGAAATTTATCTTTAATAGTAAGCTTGTTGAGATCCCTTTAATCCAGACACATGAGCCATGATCCATCCTTCTTGTGTACCAATACCACTTGAATAGAGAAAGAAATTTGACTAGGTTGAATTATACCAACCTCTAGCATTTCTACAACCACACATTCAATTTCACTCTTTTGGGCATATGGATATCTATAAGGCCTAATGTTCGGGGGAACACTTCCTAGAATCAAATGAATAATGGGATCATGATCATGAATAGGTGGGAGGCCTTTGGGAGTCTCAAATACCTTGGAATGATTGTCTGAAACATTTTGGAGATCTGGAGAAATAGATGATTTCGATGTGGGAACCTCTAGTGAACATAATCATGCAATTAAGCCTTGTTGTTCTTTCTTTAGAAGCTTTGTCATTATGTTAGATTTGATTATATTTCCTGGTTTCCCTTCAATACCCTTTAATTCAACTTCCTTTCCTTCCCAAAGAAACATTCTTGAAAATTAAAAGCTAGCGTACCCAAAGATTGTAGCCATTGGACTCCTAGTACAACATCTGCACCACCCATTGGAATGGAAAACATTGGACTATTCAAGACATATTCTCCCATGGACAGCTTGATATTATGGCACTTTCAAGAGAAATTTATGGTTCCTCAATTTCTAACCATTACCTAACACTCTGGTGTTGGATATAAGAAGCAATTCAATTCCTTGGATATCTTACGATGAATAAAATTATGGGTACTACCCGAATCAATCAACACTATTACCTTTTTCTTCTTGATATGCCCTTCTATGTTGAGAGCTTGAGGAGTGGTAATTATTTTCAATGCATTAAAAGATATGTTCAGATTCATTTCCTCTTTCTCTGGGATTCTTTCCTGGTGTATATCCTCTTATTTTGACATTTCTTGTTCCTTTTCTTGCTCCTCTTCCCCATCTATCCAAATTAATTTATTCTCAGCACACTTATGACCTTTAGTGTATTTTCAATCACAATTGTAACAAAATATTTTGATATTTGTTCTTCCAATTGTTGTGGTGTCAACCTTGTAGGTGGTGAAAGGCTAGGAGAAACAAAACTTCCATTTTTATAGTTGTGAGTGGTAGGATTCCTTGTTGCCATAATGTTTCTTTCCATTTTTCTTGCCAACTTGAATGCCTTCTCCAATGAATCAAGTTCTCAAAGACAAACCTCATGTTGAATTGTATCCTTTAAAGTCCCTATGAAGATGTCAATTGTCTGCTTCTCTGGAATATCATTTACCCTTATATTCAATTTTTGGAAGTCCTCAATGTGCTTTGCCATTGAACCCTTTTGTTTGAGATTTATCAATTGGCTAAAGAAGGTGTTGCTCTTTATATCCTCCTAATATTCTATCATTTCCTCCATGAAAATTGACCAGGTGACAAGTGGTTTATGAGAACAAAGCCCTTATACCATAAAAATTGATTCGGTTCTAAATATAAAGATGCAATACATACCTGTTGTAACAGTTGCACATCACGTAGATCAAAATATTTCTCCGTCTTTAGTATCCACGTTATGGGATCCTTTCCATCAAACTTCCTCATATCGATCTTTGGAAAATGGTGGGTCTCATCCAATGTTAGATTCTATGAAATCATAATTAACATTTATTTTTTTCTCATCATGAGTTTCCTCGACTACCTTTTCGTCATTAGGAGGCCTTTCTTGTAAGAGCTTTGTGCCACCTTCCTTCAACCCTTCCATGTCTTTCTTCAAATATTCCATGCCTTTCTTCAAATATTCTTCCCTACCATCGATATTAGCTTCCAAGGCACATATACAACTATTTATATTAGCTTCAATTGCATTCTTCAAATCATACATCCAATTTTTCTTACTAGGTGTTTCTATTTTCTTGATTCGAGTCATTCTTTTTCTTTCTTTTCGCAACTCAATCTTGAATCTATTGTACCTATGAAATTTATCATCTACAATGTAGAAAATTGCGATTGGAAGTAGCCCTCTGCATCCTCTTTCCAATGCCACCAGTATGATAGAAATTGGATTGTTTGAGAAAGAGTTATGCCTAGTTTCCCAAGATGCCTAATTATATACTTTTTCGGTAGAGAGAACATGTACGAAGTGCCACATGTCACTGTTTCAACCTTCAAACATAAAATAAATGGACATAAAATTATAGTCCGTCCTCGTTCTGTAACTTCTTACGAAATTTCAATATGATGCTCAGAGAGAAAGTTATGACAATTTTCCCAAGGTCACTTTTTTGGGATGTAATTCGTGAGCTTGCAGAAATGCTAACTGTCTTGAACCATATATCCAAAAATATAGTGAAACAAAATTTTAAATTCAGTCTTGACTTTCTTCAAGAGTTTGGCTCAAATGGTTTTAAATTTCAGCATCTGAACCTTCGTAGAAAAAAATTATAGCGCAAATGTCACGATAACCTGTTTGATATGGAATTCTGGAGCTTGCAAAAACCCTAACTTCCTCAGATCATATCTTTGAATATAAAGCGAGACAAGATTTGAAATTCGGACCCTAGGTTCAAAACGATTTCATCCCAAATGGTTTTTTTAGCTTCGGTAACTTTGTAGAGAAAAAGTTATAGAGAAAATGCCACAATGACGTTTTTGGAGTAGCAAAACCGTAGAATCTAAAGCTATGATACCAAATGTTATGAAACGAACTCACAAAAAGATAGAAATGATATATCAGTGACTTAAGAATCAGCCTCTTCAAGGGGGCAACCTCCTTTGCATTACACAAATGAACAATTCTTGGATGATACAAATGGCAACACCTCCTTTCTATATATAGGATTCTAAGGGATCATAATATAATCAGAGCCGACATAACAATAATAATGTAAGGGCACAACAATAACAATAATGGGCTTCTATGGGGCACAATAATAACAATATGGGGACTACATGGGAACAACAATATAATAAGGGGGTTGCACTAATAACAATAATGGGTTATACTAGTAGTATAGGGACCTAGCAAATTTTCTTACTTGAAAAATCTTTTTATATCTTGAACATCTAGATTTAATCATTATACTTGAATATTGATTTAAGTGACATTGGTACTTTAGTTTTTCCAGGTAGTTCTTCATTCACTTCACCTTATTGAGCAAAGAATTCCATGATATGTTCTTCATTATCAAAATCTTTCTAATTTTCTTGATTATCAAGAATGAATGGGAAAAACAATATCTCTACCCGACATGAATTATTAGTCAATCCAGAATTAAATAGACATGCCACTACTATTAAAGAAAAAAAAATGTTCTATTCCCTTGGAATAAAAAATATTTGGAAGGAATTGAAATTTTCAGTAACTTTCAAATTCTCTTTGCATAAGCTTTCAATTTCTTTTCTTAATATTATACTTATCACTTACATGATTGAATATTAGTTTTTAATGTTCAAAAAGAATAATGTTAGTTATCCCTTTTTGTTAATCTAGAAGAAAACCTTGAACTTCTCAAACCTTAAACTAATTCCTCATATTCTGCTTCGTTATTAGTACATGTGAACTGTAAATGATCAGCGTATGGAAACCACTCTCCATATAGGATTTCAAATATTATACCAACTCCTGATCCCATATTTGACTAGGATCGATCGAAGGACATTTTCCATTTACTTTGAGATATCTTTACACTACTACTATCTATAATATTTACATCATTCCATATGACATAATTGTCATGACCATTATCAATATAATTGATCATCCCATTAATCCCCTTTTTCTCAAAAAATACATGATTCCTCAATTATCTTGGTATCCTTATCATGCGACAATATTTATTTGGTAGCATCATATAAATTCCATCATTCATCATGTTTCCTCCTAGAGGAAAACTCCATTATCTTTCTAAGACTAGTCCATACACAACAGGAAGTTCCACCACAATTATAGTGAAGAAAGTTGTAATATTTGTTGCCAAACTTATGGAGGCATAGGAATATTTATTCTCACCATAAGATTGTACCCTCTTTGAATAAATTGTGTGAACACTTTCTCCAGTATCATAAAACCTTAGTGCATTGTAGACCTATTTATTTCATAATGTTAGACACCTAATCCTCTAAGGGTTATGGTGTGGAATATAAAAGGTGAAAAGAGTCTAAGAGACATTGTATGAATCCAACAATCACACCAATGTATTATAAATGTACATCTTGTAAATAATAAAGAATTCATGTTTATCCTATTTGGTTATCCTCTCCATGTATGTTTAACATGGTAACAAATAAAGTGAATTCCTATCGTGTTCCAATTTGAGCCACTATTTTTTGTGTTCGTTCTCTGTGTGTTCATTTCAAGACTTGGGCGTTATCTGAGTCTCTGAAATCTGCACCGGTCAGAATGAAGGACCTAAATTTGACTCTCTGCCCCACTAAATCTTGGTATATACGTTTATCTGTGCGTTAATTGAATTTCGAGATTTATATGCGAAGTTGTATTTCCATTCATTTAGTGTGCTTTACTCCTACATTAAATTGCGTTTTATATGAGGGTCATATTTATTAATGCGATGAGATTATTGTGAGCACTGGTTCATGTCAATTTATGCTCATTATATCATATGGTTCATACCTATTCCAATCGAAATTTTTCTTGGAATTGATTTGTGTTCTCATCAAATTTAAGGCTCTTCCATCTAATTCTATCTGTCTAGCCTGTGAAAAACTCCTAGTCATTTAATTTACTTAATTTTGAGAGCTACCTAACACCCTTATTCACCATACATTCATTGGTCTGTCTCTTTGCCAATTTTTTCTACCGCAAATATCAAAAAAGCATTAAAAAATGTTTCCTGCACTGCACTTCTAACCTTCCCTTCTGTTGCACTAGGCACACATAATATGCTATTATCGCCACCCGAGATCTTTACTTCTGCTACCTTTCCCATAGTTATTAGATTTAATCAAAACCTCGAATTTTTCGTCTAGCAATGGCAAGCATTCCTTCTGAATACGGAAGCGTACATGGGCTCGAAAAGGCTTCTTCGAAGTCTTGAATGCATCAGGTTCAAATTCATATTCACCTTTACCTACAACCTTGTATGTTCCATAAATCAGATTAAGGTTGAAGTTTGAAGTCATACAAAAAGAGTTGCATTCCATTCGTGACCTTCTCAACAAGCTGCTTGTGCGCCTTAGGCAACCCAACCCAAAAACACGATAACAGAAACAATCCTCCTTTTTTTTTCGAGTTACACATAAATATCAGCCTTTGAATGTCTTGGAAGGAAAAGGAAGAAGAGACAACCATGAGACGTGGTGACACCTTTATTGTATTCCTTCAATTATGTCGACTGTATATTGTATCCATTATAAGCTTTGGGCTTTAAAGAATGTAGTGAGTCGTGGCGACAATGGTCCCCGAATAAATTACAAAATCACAACTTTTTAAAGCTGGTGTTTTTTGTAATAGAAAATTTTGTAGCACATGCAAAGTTTTTGGGATCAAATATCAACAAGTTTTCGTGCGAAAATTTGCAGTGAAACATATGAATTTAGTTGTATCTGATTAGAGTAAATGTTGTGTTATTTGAATCAGTCAGCATGAACAGTCCTCTAGGAATCACCAACTTTTTTTTGGTACTCCTCCAAACACGTTGTTGATAACAGAAAAAGAACTATGCACAGGATAGTGGTTATCCATGAATTCCACCCCCAAACAAGCCATTTTTATTATAGTAGTACACCATGTACACGTCTTGTTGTACAGATGGACGCTACCCATGGGTGTTCTCTCGATTATGGTGAACCTGACATGTCGGCAATGAACATGATGCATTCTTTGGCACTGGACTGTTGAAAACAGTGTTCCACGGGGACGCGTCCCTAGGGTTGGGTGCGTGCACCCCTCGCACCCCACGCACACTTTTTGGGGAGTCTTGGGGAGACACAAGGGGGTGCGTTTCCCAATGTGGGAGTCTAGACTCCCCAAGACTCCCCAAAAAGGGTGCTTCTGAGCGTCCCCCTTCAGTGTGGGAGTCTAGACTCTCCAAAAAGGGTGCACCTGGGCGTCCCCCTTTAAATTTGTCTAATAAGACTTAAAAATTAAAAATTAAAAATTAAAAATTCTAAAATCAAAACCATTAAATTTTTTTTTTAACTAAAATTAAAAGTAAATTACTAAAACTTGAAAGTCTAAAAATAAAAATAAAATTAAAACTAAATAACGAAAACTTAAAAGCCTAAACCTAAAAGTCATGAAAGGCAAAACTTAAAGTTAAAAGCTCATTTCATTTCAACCCAAAGTCATTTCTGTTTCCATGCCGAGGCATTTCCACGCAGTGCTCACTATCCATTTTTCATTTTTGAGTTGCGACACTAGATATTGATGACTTGACTCTTCACTCTTAACTATTTTTGAGTTTGAACTTTGAAACTTTGAGTTATATAAATTTAGTGTTCAAACTCTGAAAATATACTAGTATGTTTTGCTTTCAATTTAGATTCTAGAATGATGAATGATGAATTTAGTTTTTAAATCAATGTAGATTGTAGAATGATGAACAATTGAATGATGAATGATATCGATCAATGTATTTGAATATTTAATTATTGATTTTTATTTTTGTTTTTCGAATCTCATGGTATGTATGAATAATAATTAATTCAATAATGAGACTTGTCAC
>APFE031187007.1:135730-162918 GCA_000404065.3 Pinus taeda
ATAATACTATGTAAAAACATGAAAACAAAAAACAAAAAAAACAAAAAAAACAAAAAAAAAAAAAAAAATAGAAGAAAAAAATTAAAAGAAAGGAAATCAATAAAACCACCTAAAATTAAAATACATGAAAATAGCCTATACTCATGTAAATAACATATTTACCATTAGTTATTATGCACCATAATTTAAGAATTTATTTTCATAAAATAGAGAATACAAACAAGATCTAAATAAGTCTATTTTCCAAGAGTTACTATCCATCATTATTTACATGATCTTCAACACTTTAACAAATATGAGTAAAAATGAAGATTTGTTGACTTATTAGAAGTTAATTTACAAAGAGATGTGATTTAATTTAAGATACATGTTTCTTGGGTATCTTGGGCATAAAATACACTTGAAACTTTTTATTATACACACACCCTTATCACTCACATATCTCTCTCACATATGCATTGTGATATCTACTTTATTTTCATGGTTATTAGTTGAATTTATTAAGTGTGATTTCTTAGTGAAAACAATAGAAATATAATATATATTCAAAAGTAATTACCTTGATATCACTTTGAAGAAACCCTAGATCTACATTCAAGTTTCCTCCATGGTCTCTAATATTAAATTAGAGAATGATTTAGAGGGGGGCACTAACATTAGGGCTTGGAAGACAAGAATTGACCTAATTCTTGCAAAAGAAGATATTTTGGAAATTGTGCAAGGAAAATTTATTGAACCTATAGATGAAGCTAGAAAGAAGAAGTATAAGAAGTATGATAGAACTTCCTACATGATAATTATTGTGGATTCCATCAAGTACCATCTTATTCCACATATCTCAAAGCTTGGCACTTCAAAGAAGATATATGATTCCCTAAATAAGTTTTATACGTCAACAATATCGACCAATTCATGAGCTTGAGGAATGAGCTTCATGTTATGAAAATGAAAAAGAATGATATATTGGTTTCATATATTGTGAGGGTTTATCAATCAAGAGATCAGTTACACACAATTGTTGATATTGTATTTGATAAAGAACTTGTGACTTTAACACTTAATGCCCTACCATGTTCATCAGTTTCATTTGTAGCATGTATAAGTGGCCAAAAGGAAGATCCAAATTTGGAAGAACTATGGGTGTCTTATGCTCAGGAAGAATCAAGACTTCTATCTAGAGAAACAAATCCAAAATAAGAAGAAGATTCTCAGGCCTATGTAGCCCATTGCATAAAAGTTGGAGGATGAAAGAAGTTTGGTTTTCAGAAGAAGGAAAAGGGTTTTGATAGTAGACTCAATCCTCTAAGGAATAAATATATGTCTCAAATTAGTTGTTTTCATTGCAAAAATTGTGGTCACTTTTAAGATAAATGTCTTAAAATATTCAAAGATAGGAAGAAGAGAGGAAACAGACATTCTACCACGACGAAATTTGATGGGGAGTCTAAGAGATACAAAGTCAAAGGACATAAATATCACTTCTACTATTATGCATTTGCAAGATCTATTGCAATTGAAAACAATATATCCTTGATTTACAGTGGAGCTTCAAGGCTTATGATGTGGGATGTGATCTTCTTACAATTTTGACAAACAAAATATTGGCACAAAAGCTAGATCTTGGAGACAACAACAACGATGTAGTTAAAGGAATTGGGACAACATCCATTAAGCTAGAAATAGGTGAAACGATCACTTGAGTAAAATAATCTATGTTCTAGGTTTGGAGAACAATTTAGTTTCCATTTCATGCTAAGAAGATAGAGGAGATAGAGTTGACTTCATTGATGGGGAAGTCCTTGTGTGGGGCAAGGGATCTAGTATAAGCTCTGCTAGGGTTATTTGGATTCATGAAGCAATCATGAAGGATGGTTGTATAGATACCAGGGAAATATTCCAAAGCTTTAGTACATAATGATATTAACCCTAGCGATCTATGACATATGAGATATGCACATCTTCATTCTAGATCCTTGCTAGATTTTAAGCAGATTATTTTAGGTGTACTAAACTTGCAGACAGATCACCAAGGTGTGTGTATGGGATGTAATCTTTGAAAGAATGTTAAGAAATCCTTTCCAATAAATGAACGTATGTTCATATTGTTTTTTGATCTAGTCCACTCTAATGCTAGCAGTCCCATGTCAATGAAATCCCTTGGAGATGCTCTATAGTATGTATGCTTTATCGATGAATTCTATCACAAGATGTGGATCCATTTGATGATGTCAAAAGATGAAGTTTTTAGAATTTTTCAAGAATTCAAAGCTAAATTAAAAAACCATACAAGGAACAGAATCAAGATTGAAAGATTAGATAATACAGGAGAGTAAATGTCCATGGAGCTCATTTCCTTATGTAAGGAAGATGGGATTAAGGGGATGTTGATAGTTCCCTAAATTCCTCCACATAATGGAGTAGCCAAAAGAAAGAATGGTTATATCTAAGAGTCTATGAAGTGGTGATAC
Source organism: Pinus taeda (assembly GCA_000404065.3). Lineage (NCBI taxonomy): Eukaryota > Viridiplantae > Streptophyta > Pinopsida > Pinales > Pinaceae > Pinus > Pinus taeda. The sequence goes on from APFE031187007.1 coordinate 138,199, forward strand.
ATGATCAATATGTACTAATGTTCTTGCGGGGAGAAGCTAGCAAGACAATCATCTACATCTTGACTAGAATTTCTCATAGGTTTCTGGAAGATAGGACTCCCAAAGAAGCATTCGAAGGTTAGGAAGGACAGATTGATCATATGAGAATATTTGGTTTTCCAGTGTTCATACATGTATTTAAGGATAAGAGAAACAAGTTAGAGCCTTCTGGTAAGAAGGAAATATTTTTGGGTAGAGTGAATCATCAAAATCGTATAGGATCTATGTTCCATGGGAATGGTAGGTAGATGTAATCAAAGATGTGACTTTTGATGAAGGTGCAACTTATTGGAAATCTGGAGAAGGGAAATCAGACATTGAACATTAAGTGAAGAAACATGTGTCTCCCAACGAAGAGGTTATAGGTCCTTCCTCATCCTCCAGTCATCCTAAATATCATGAAGATACACTAGAAGGACCTTGTGAAATGTTGGATCATGTGGTTCTTCCCAAAAATAAATATAAACCATCTTGTCTGAAATATAATTGGAAACATACAAAAGGACATGTCGCTCCACAAGGCACCTTCAGGAAAACAAAGAGACCTAACAAGTGTTTTGGTTATGCATCTTTAATGACTAAGCTAATTGTCTCTGACCCTTCAAACTTCGAGGAAGTATCTACTTCATAAGTGTGGAGGGATGTAATGATGGAGGAATATCAATATATTGTCAAGAATGATGTTTGGGAAATTGTTTCAAGACTCAAAGGAAAGTTTTTGGTAACGTCAAAGTGCATTTACAAGATAAATCATGCAACGCATGGGAGCATTGAAAAATACTATCCAAGATTTGTGGCTAGAGGATACTCCGGGAAAGAGGAAAAGACTATGATGAAGTATTTGCACAAGTTTCCATATTAGATAAGTTCATGTATGGACTCAAACAAGGTTTTAGAGCTTGGCATTCTAGAGTTGATGGATATTTGATGAGACTTTGTGTCTCTAAAAATCATGTTAATCCAAATATTTATATCAATATTGTAAAATGTGAGTGAATGGTACTGCTACTATATGTTGATGATGTTTTCTTTACTGGTGTGGAGAATATTATTTCTCATTGTAAAAGGGAGTTCACCTCTAAGTTTGACAAGAAATATATTAGATTGATGCATTACTATTTAGGGTTATAAGTTTGGTAGAGCCCTAGAGAAATCCTTCTTGGACAATGAAAATGTGACATCAAGATCCTTCAAAAGTTTGGGATCATGGAGTGAAAGTATATATTAACTCCTGTAGTGACGAACCTAAGAGAGCTGAGAGATTTCGAACCTAACCTCATGGGTCGGGATATGTACCAGAAGTTGATTAGATCATTGATGTATTTGGTAAATACTAGGCCAACTACTTTCTTTGTGATTAACACCTTGAGCTTGTTCCATATGGAACTATGACAAGAGCATTGGATTTTAGTAAAGCATATATTGAAATATTTACATAGTACTATTTACCATTATTTCAGATATGCTTCGAATGGTGAGATAAAATTGTAGGGATATATTGAATTTGACTAGGAAAGGAGTGCAGATGATAGGAAGAGTGCATCTGGTGTACGTTTCAGTTTGGGTTCTGCTATGATATTTTGGATGAGCAAGAAGCAGATCTTTGTCACACTTAATACTATAGACATAGAGTATATTGAATCTTATTTGGAATGTTATGAGGAAGTATGGGTTAGAAAGCTACTCTCTGGATTGTTTGACCAAATGCTGGAACTTGCTGTGTTGTTATGTGATAATTAAAGTTTTATGAAGTTGATCGACAATCCAATGCTTCATGATAAGGAAGAGCATATTGAAATCAAGTACCACTACATTTGTGACATAGTATAGAAAGGAGAGGTGAGGCCCCAGTATATCTCCACTAATGAGTAGATGGTTTTTATTGTCACAAAGCCTCTATCTCGTTTGAAGTATGTATACTTCAGAGAAAATCTTTGACTAGTTGGGAACTCGAGGCATGGATTGGACTATTGCTAACAAAAGGAGCTTGGACTAGACCATTGGTAACAACATGAGCTTGGTTCAAATGCCTCAACACTCTGAGGCCTAGACACTCATGGAGTCGGTGCCTTGTTAGAATCATGGACTAGAGAGAGGCCTTTGGATTTTGCTCAAGGATTTCCGTAGGTTTTGACCATGGGGGATGGAAGCCCTGAACTAGTCAGAGTACCATGGGGTGAGGTGGCCATGGGATCATGGTGACAAGTTAAGTACCATTATTCAGGAGAGCTAACTTGAATTTTGATACATTTTGATGCTGATTTTGATGTAGGTCAATGGTATTGACCTAGATAAAATTGTTATCTATGAGAGTTACATTTGTTTTTAAGATTGTGTATACAAAAAACATCTAGATAGTTATTATGAACACCACTCTAGCTAAAAGGGAGTGCCGAAAAATGTAGCTATGGACAGTCTTCATAATCCTTGATGTATTTATAATACTATGTAAAAAAATCAAATAAAATTAGAATTAGAATTAGAAGAAATAAAATTAAAAGAACGGAAATCAACATAACTACCTAAAATTAAAATGCTTAAAAATAGTTCATACTCACATAAATAACATATCTACTATCAGTTACTTCCCACCATAATTTAAGCAAGTATTCACATAAAATACAAAATAGGAACATGATCTAAATAAATATACTTACCAAGAGTTACTACCCACAATTATTTATGTGATCTTCAACACTTTAACAACTAGGAGTAAAAATGTAAATGTGTAGACTTACTAGAATTTAATTTATAAATAGACGTGAATTAATTTAAGAGATATGTCTCTTGGGTATAAAATACACTTGAACTTTATCGTCATACATACACACTTATCCCTCACATATATCTTTATCACATTGTGATATGTACTTTGTTCTCATGGTTATTGGTTGAATTTTTGAAGTGTAAAAGCTTGATGAAAATAAAAGAACTACAATAGATATTCACGAGTTGTAATATCCCTCCATTTCTAAAATATGATGTTAGCTAGAATGAGCTACATTATAAATAATGGTGAGGAGGCCATAAATAATATCAGAAGAATTATGAAAATATTTATTAATACATAAATAAACAAGATACATGTACGTGGGAATGATACACCTAGAAATGAGATTTTTGACGAATAAAATCACTTTAGTAAATGGGATTGAGCAATTCTTTCATGATAAGTATTCTAGATGGAATTATAGATAATCTTAATTGATGGGAGAGAAAGATCCATTAAGTTGTTTAGATGGAGAAAGATGCTAATAGAAAATCCTAAAAGCTCCATAGGAGCGAAAGGAGGGATTTCATGGAAAAGCCTAGGCAAGTGGATTAAAGATTCCAAAAAAGCAGAATGCACTAAAAGAAACTCTATAATGAAAAAGGTATTAAATACCTTTGGAATGGATCAACATAGGTTGTTGATTATTGGGAAAAAACTCAGCTAAGAGGTGAACTGGAGGGAAGTAGTTCTAGGTTGGTTGGTGAAGGTGTCTAATTCCCAAGTTGCCTATCTATAGTATATCTGGTTGGATTATCTGCTATTCTAATTTATTTTGTAGTACCTAGACTTTTATGTGAGTTTGGTATTGTATTTGAAATATTGTCGTAATAAACTTGGGTTACCTTGGGATTTGTTATCGTTGGTATGGTATGGTAAGTATCATTAAATGGTTGTCGATAAATAGGTATAGTCAGTTATCTATTACTATGGAAGCAATTTGTAAAAAGAAATTCAATGAGAGATTTAAACTACACTAGCATAACTAGAAGTAACTTTATTATATAGGGAGTTCGGTGTAAGTGGACACCATCATATATGTAGGTCAATACGATAATTTAACTATATCTAGATTGGTGCTTACAGTGAGAAGTATGAGGATTATATGGGATGTGGATAGGATTAATAAACTAACAGATGGGAGATAAGATTCACAGGAAAGGTGTGGAATTCTCCAGTTACCTTACCGATCATTACCACAAATCAGTTCTAATTTATACTTTAAATGGAACTAATTTTATGTCAATGAAGTAAATTTAGGGGTTATTTGTAGGTTTGCAGTTAAGAACTTTAAAATAATTGGATTATCTATAGCTTATGTTCACTTATTATAAAGTTTCACCCAATCAGGGGTGAATCTAACTACTTACGGAATTGCTTAAGAAGGAAACTTAAATTAAATAAGTGGTTCTTGAATCATATGATGCATGCAGCCTTAATTCGGAAATGCGCATTCCAATGATAAATTATAGCGAGAACAATGGAGTTATCACATTATTTCATTTGGATAAGCATCATGAGTTAGGTGTCTAGTTTAGAGTAATAACAATATAAACTTAGCCTATCGAAATTTGGAACCTTTCGACGTGAAACGTGAGTCTGTATGCCTAAACTTGAATGAGTTTGAAAGATGTCTTACCTCATGTCTCAAAATTGGGTATATTGATATACTAAAAACATTTGAAGTGGAAATCATTCTATTGCAATACACCTAACATTAATCATTGGTATAATGGTAAACTGTAGTAGAAAAATATGGAATGAGATAGCAACTAAATTTTATGAAGAGTAAAAATCAAAGTTGAGAGAATTTCTTTAATTATAATCGGTGGTGGCGGAAAATAAAACATGAAATAACATAAACGCTAAAGTAAAAGTCAACTAAAGATGATAAATAATGTCATGCATTAAGATGGATCTAACTGATAAGTACTAGTAGCATGGGAAAATGATCGACCCAAAAGATAGAACTGCTTTGCCTAACATAACAATCGACATACTGTTACTATTTCAAAATTAAGAAACACAGTCAAGAATTCTTGTAGTAGCGAACGAATAATAAGCAAAACCCAATCCATATTATTACAGTACATGAATTTGTGTTACAAATACTAACAAAACATTTATTATGATATCCAACTCCTTACGAGTCAAGGTAAGGAACTACACTGGAGAACATATCCAATAGAGTTATGACCAAGTGTTGGAAATAATAATACCAACCACCACCTTAAACACCTTGACAAACACCATGCTTGCCTGGTCAACCACTGCATGGTTGCAATTTTGTTTGTAGGCCAAACGACATAAGTCAAAGAAGAAGTACAGTGCTGACCATTCTGCAACACATCATAAAAGTTAAGGTATTTAGTGAAGTTTAGTAAATAAGTATGGGCAAGTATTAACTACGCAACTATTTTCCACACTCCACAACACCTGCAAGTTCAGAAAATAATTTACTATGTAAAATTGCACATGCTACGTATTAATTATTTTCTCTGTCATCCATTAATATCAAATTTGTACGTTGAGATAAATATTGATGTAAAAGTGATTTTGTAAGTAAGGGGGAAAGTTAGAGAGTGAGAGTATGTGAGTGTGAGGTAGTGAGGAGAAAATTATGGAGGAAATATTGGTGGGTGCATGAAAACCAGTTTTACAGAGTTTTACAGAAGTTTACTCCGCAACCCCTGTGATGCGTAAATTGCAATAACTTTTTAGTGTTTTTCACTTGGATCTCCAGCTTCCATTTATCACGTGAATGTATTTCCTTATGTTTTGACATATACTATAAAGTGTGGCTTGTTGCATTATGGTATTAATATTACACAAGTAAATTTACTGCAACCCTCTTTTGTTTTACTTTGTTTTAATGTGCGTAAAATTTCTGTTTTAATTAAGTCCCTGTGTGGTTGCGATATCCAATCCGCAACCTATTTCTGAGCCAGTTGACATTGTCGCAACCAAATTTCTAAGTGAGACTCCTCTCCTCTACCTCCTCATAAATTAATTTTTTCCTAGCAGGGTATTAGAGCGGGTTAAGCTTTGTTAGTGTAAAAACAAGTGTTTTTACTAGCAGTTAAAATTGTTTTGAGGGCAGATTGTTTTTTAGCATATTTACTAGCAGGTAGAAAGGTTTTTTTTCACTCAAAAATGGAAACATCAAGCACAAGGTTGAATAACCTTTAGATACCTCATTTTAATGGAAAAAATTATGATTATTGGGTTGTAGCAATGAAGGCCTGTTTTCGTCTCAATACATTTGGGATTTGGTGGAGAATGGTTTTCCGGAACAGTACATGCAGCAACATATAATGCCTTATCTCAAGTAGAAAGGGATTTGTAGAGGTACAACAGGAAAAATGATTCAAAAGCCCTCTTCTATATTTTTAAAGAAGTTCATGAAAGTATTTTCCCAAGGGTTGCAACAATAACGAAGTCCAAGCAAGCACGGGACACCTCCAGACATCCTACCAAGGAATGGAAAAAGTCAAGAAAACAAAACTAAAAATGTTGAGAAGAGATTTTGAAACACTTTGTATGAAAGAGCCTGAGAATGTAGACTTGTTTTTTACACATGTAATTGAGTTGGTTACTCAAATTAGGTCGCATAGTGAGACACTTGAAGAAAGCAGAATAGTTGAGAAAGTTTTGAGAAGTTTGCTAGTAAGGTTTGATGCAATTATTGTGGCCATAGAAGAGACAAATAATATCTCATAGTTCTCACTGGATGACCTTCATGCATCACTAATTTCTCATGAACATAGAATGAATAGAGCAACAATCTCCTCATTGGAGCATTCCTTCAACACACAAGTTTCCTTTGGTCAAGGTCGAGGCAAAGCAAGATCATATGATAGAGGAAGACGAAGAAGCCCACAGAGAGGTGGAAGAAGATGCCCTTCAAGCTCAAGTGGAAGGGGTAAAAATCAAAATCCAAGTCAAGGCCCAAGCCAAAATCAATCATAAGGTCAGAGGTATGATAAATCTCATGTTCAATGTCATTACTGTAAGAAGTATGGTCATTATGCAAATGAATGTAGAAAGAAGCAAAATGAGATTAGTAAGAAAACAAGTGTAAATTTCACAAAAGAAAATCAGAACCATGATAGCATGTTTTTAGCTTGTAATGTAGCATAAGAAAAACAAATTGATATATGGTATCTAGATTCACGGTGTAGCAACCACATGTCAGGGAACATAAAAATGTTTTCCAATCTAGATGAAAGTGTGAAATCTAAAGTGACATTAGGGATTGATAGCAAAGTCTCTGTCATGGTAAAAGGAAGAGTTAATATCCTAACAAAGAAGGGGGAGAAGAAGTACATCTCAGATGTTTACTTTGTCCCTGGTATGAACCATAACCTCATAAGAATTGGATAGCTCATGCAAAAGGGCTACAATGTCTTCTTCAAAAATGATGTGTGCACAATTTTGGATAGGCCTCCAAGCAGACAACTGATTGCAAAGGTTAAGATGACAAACAATAGAATGTTTCACATAAAGATAAGATTAGATTTCAAACAAGAAGGTGCACAAGCACAACTATCAATCAACTCACAAGAGGATGGAAGAAAAGACGCAATTGTCATACAAGTAAAATACCAAGCATAAGTCAAAGATGAAAATTGTTTATGGCATTTGAGATTTGGTCATCTCAACTTTGGAGGTTTGAATTCACTGCATAGGAAAGGCATGGTGAAGGGTTTGCCACTCATAGAAAAACCAAATAGCCTATGTGAAGGATGCATCTTGAGAAAGCAACATAGAGAGACATTTCCAGTAGGAAAGTGACTAAGGGAAAAGGCACCTTTGGAGATTGTCCACTCAGATTTATGTGAACCAATGGAGACACCATCAATTGTTGGTAGCCACTACCTATTGACCTTCATAGATGACTACAGAAGGAAGACATGTGTCTATCTCCTCAAATGGAAAAGTGAAGTGTTTGAGCGCTTTCATCAATACAAGGCTCTTGATGAGAAGCAAAGTGGACACTACATCAAAGTCCTCAGGAATGACAGAGGTGGTGAATACATCTCAAATGATTTCCTACGTTTTTGTAGGGAACATGGAATTCACAAGCAATTTACAACAAGATATACACCTCAGCAAAATGGTGTGGTAGAAAGGAAGAATACGACCATTATGAAAATGACAAGGAGTATGTTTAAGGCAAAGCATTTGCCAAATCATTATTGGGTTGAAGTTGGTGCTTGTGCAACATATATCTTGAATAGATGTCCAACCAAAAGCATCCATAACATATTTCCTAAAGAGGCATGGAGTGGAAGAAAGCATAGTGTCACTCACATGAGAGGTTTTGGATGTGTGGCATATGCACATGTCCCGAATGAGTTAAGGAAAAAGTTGGACAAGAAGGTAGAGAAATGTATATTTGTTGGATACAATGATGAATCCAAGGCATACAAACTCTACAATCCATTAACCAAGAAGGTCATAATGAGCAGAGATGTGCAATTCATATAAGAGGAAGCATGGGATGGAAGTTTAGAAAAGACATTCAATGTGAAAACATGTATACCACATCAAGACAAAGAGGAATTAACAGCAATAAGGAATTCCTCACCAGTGACTCCCTCTACTCTTATTCAAGCGCAACAAAGCATGCAACAAGGAACAACATCAACAAATAATAGGACAACGTCATGTATTCAAGCAAGTGTTTCTCCAAGCACGCTGCAAAGCACAACACCAAGTGACATATCAAGCCCATCTTCAGCAAGCATAAGAAGACCAAAATTCAGAAATTTAAATGAGATTTATGAGCAAGATGAATTTGATAGCAGCGTTGCTCTAAATTCCTTATTTTCATTCTTTTTTCATGTAGATGACCCAATCCATTTTGAATATGTAGTCAAAGAAGAAAAATGGGTTGCTGCAATGGAGGAAGAAATAGAAGCAATAGAAAAGAATGACACATAGGAGTTAGTGCACTTGCCGCAAGGAAAACCAGTCATTAGAGTGAATTGGGTCTATAAGACCAAGAGTAATGTCGATGGTAAGATTGAAAGGAACAAAGCAAGGTTAGTTGTCAAAGGATACAAGTAGCAACATGGAAGAGATTATGCAGAGACATTCATGCTAGTCACGAGCGGTGTGTACACTTGTGGCGATTACCGCACAACATAAATGGAAAGTGTATCAAATGGACGTAAAGTCAGCATTATTGAATGGAGTGCTAAAAGTGGAAGTGTGTGTTGTGCAACTGCTTGGTTACCTGTTGGGCGCGGGATATCCCAAGTGTAGTTTTGGGGCTAAAAGACCATATTTTGGTCAAATTTTGTATTCCAAGTTTAAAGACTCCACATTTTGTGGTCGTGGAGAGCGTAGGTGTTAAGGAGTCATAGGGTTGTCTGCCCTTATTTTGGAAATGTAATGTCGGTTGTAAAAAATCTACCCATTGTCCGCGGACCATGGGATTGTATAAATAGAGTTAAGCTCTAAGTAGTTTGATAGCAAGAATAGAAGATATAAACACGAAGATATGATGTATCAGAGATAGCTTTGAGGTAGAAGTGTAAGTTTGGGTTGTAGCATAGGTAGAGGATCTGCAGCTAAGTGTGCAGGGCGGGTCAAGTCTGTAATTGTCTGGAATTATCAATAAAGAGAAGTACTCTACAATTTTTGCATCTTTATTTCTTGTTTACGCATCTTGTTATTTTGGGTATGAATTTCACTTATAATGCTTATATGATTTGCAAATGTATGTAAATGTGTTGGTTAAGAGAATGCAAGTAAGGACATTTGTTTACCCGAAGCTAACTAAGATCAGTTAATAAGATAAGTAAGACATTTAGCCTAGTTTGGGAGATATCGAAGTTCATTGTGCTAGCAGTGCAAAAGTCCCTGAGCTGCAGGTTAGGGTTGCGCGAAAGCCAATTGTACCCTTTCACGAAGGTACTGAATGGTGGAACATAGGGCTAAGCAAGCTACACGAAGGTAGGTATAGCTGGAATAAGCTGACATCACAACCATCTCTGGGTGTGGAAACTTGGTTCCAGCATCCCCCCATATTGCTTTAGGTAATTCTTCAGTCCGCGCTCTGGGAGTTGATTCCGAAAGGGCTAGTAGTGTAGGGATTTGTTTGGATAACTAATGTTCAATCTAAGTCAGGCCCCCTCATGCCAGCAAATGGTTCCGTTACTGGGACTAGAATCTGCATAAGAGATGTGTGAAGTCATATCACTCGAATCCAACTAAGAAGGAGATTGGAGACTGGCTGGATAGAAAAATCCACAAATTCACAGCACAGGAGAACAGAAACCCGCGATTGACAAAGGAACAGTGGTTGGACTAGTACCTGTATACAAACATCCACGAGATCTTTTTCTTCTCTTTCCCTATTGAGCTATACAAGTGGATTGTGAAGCTAGTAGATAGCTAAGAAAGGTGGAAACTTGACGGTCCTATTGTGTGGACCCCAGAGCTAGTGCAAAGGTTGGAAGCATCAAAGGATAAGATCACCCATGCTGTTGATCATTGGCTCCATTGCGTCATAGGAGGAGTTGTGACTGAATTCACAGTTGACATCTTAGTCAGCTATAGTGAGGTGGAATGATGCTTTTTCAAAGGACTGCGAGGTAAGTACATAAAATATTTGAATACTTGGATTAAAATGATGTTGTGCGAAAAACAAGTTATGTAGGTACCTTGATGTTTGGGGCTACACGAAGTCGAAAGATTTATAGAAATGAAGGAAATAAGGGTCTAGAGTATAGCCCCTTGATTTCACTGCCACAAAGGGACGAATAAGCGATAGCGAAGGTTTCTTCACAAAGCGCTATTCAGTTAATAAGACAAGGATTCCAGCGAATACCACCTTCACCCACACCACTTCTGACTTCACCGCCATCGCCTCCAACTTCACCCGTACCACCTCCACCTCCACCGTCGTTTAGTATGGAAAATAAAGTGAAGTTTCCTTTGTTCAAAGGCTTGGGAAATGAGGACTCAAACCAATTCTAGTTCGTTGTGACGACTGTATGGGAAGCTCAAGGTGTTACAGATGAACACATAAAGAAGGCGAAATTGGTTAGTGCTTTGCAAGATCATGCACTAACCTGGTATATTAAGTACTCTAATGATAACCCGAATGCTAGAGTAGCAGATATCCAGGAAACACTAAATAGGGAATTTAGCAGGCCTAAATCTAAGGTCCAATCGATTGTGGGATTCAAAGAGATCATGATGCGACCAGACGAGATGCCTTGGGAACTATATTAGAGGTTTAAATGTACAATCTATGAAGACAACAAGAATTTGACAGATGGAAAACATCGCTAGTGGTTTGTGGCTTCGCTACTACCACACCTAAGGAGTGCACTGTCACAATAGAAGATAACAAATTAGGTAGAGGCCTTGGAGATTACCATGAGACTACATGAGACTCTGATGCAAGATCCTAATCTAGGAGTTCAGTAGATCCATGTGCAGCTGAAGAATCTATGCCTTGAGATGCAAGGTTTGAAGCAAGAAAGGATGGTTCGACCAGAGGTACGTGAAGAAGTATAGTGCTTGAAATGAAAGAACCAGGGTCATGAAAAAGACCATTTCCCAGTCTTTGAGAACTACCTTGCAGGGGAGGATTGATGCTTTTAATAATGGAAGCTCAAGCAGGACCTAGTGCGAGGCCTACATTATGGTGTGCTATCTAACAGGTAGCCAAAAAACATGCCATGGATAACTATCACTTGTTATGGAAGTTTGTCCAAGCATCACAATAGTTGTTCGGCAACTTTTGTAGGTCAGTAGGACATGATGAGCATACTTGTAGGAGCTATGAATTGATGATGGATAGAACTCCTGCATACAGGGTTCGGGCCGAAACGTTGCCCCTCGACCAGAATGCAAGAGCAGCACATACACGATTTCAAGGGTGCGGACAAGGTCGAGGTGGAGGAGGACCTGGTAGAGGTTGAGGAGAGTTGATTTGCCACAATTGAGGAGGACTAGGACACTATGCCCTTGATTGCACTAATACAACACGTTTGTCGTGAAAGTATTGCATGTTTTTTGATCATGAAACAAAAGTCTATGCTACACTGATAGCTAGGATATGAGACAAAGGGGCACTACCACCTCCACTAACTCAGAACTTGTAGATGATGAGGTCTGAGTCACGCAAGGAGGATCCAAATGTGAACATAGTGATTAGGAGTAGGATCGCGATAGGGGATGACAATGAGAAACTATTAGAAGATAGTACATGGGTTCACAAAGCCCTAGCAAAAGAGGTTGAATTCGACTTGGAGCGTGCTCATGAAGCCTTCATGGAAGCTAAGAAGAGCTTCACTGAGGCATCTACGTCAGGAAGCAAGGATAACCTCAGCCAGACATGGACCCTTCTATGCTCATAACTTTCCTAGAAACCTATATGAAGTTATTGCGTGGCAGTAAGGTTGTGAAAGGGTTACAAGAACTCATCAATATATGTGTTGGGATAGCACTAGGTGAGCTGCTCATAGTACAAAAAATTGGCAAGCATAAAACGAGGACGGGACGAGAGATGAGACTAACCACACAAATAGGAGAGTATGAAATGGATCAGGTCATTTTGGACCTGAGGTTAGATGTGATTTTCCTATCAAAGCACACTTAGGAGTGAATGGGGAGACCTGTACTACAATGGTCTCTGATTCAGCTAAGGATGGAAAATCAATGGAAAATCATCCCCATGGGGCGGCTGCAGGGGATGATTGTGGACATTGAGGGAGCAAGCACGCCGGCAAATTTGAAGTAATAGAGATAGTGGATGATAGAAATCCCTACCCTACACTCCTGGAAATTGACTGGGCTACTGATATGAATGGGGTAATCAATCTGAAGAAGTGTAAGATGATCTTTGAGAAGAAATCGCTACGCGTAATAATACCCTTGGATCCTGCTGAAGGATTGCGCTATATGAAACCAGTACGCAATTATGAGATTGATGATGATCTGGACTGCATCTATAAGATAACAGTGCAAGACCAAGACTGGGTGAATCCCACCGGGGATGGACGGATTACGTGGGATCATGAGATTTCCTGCACTTCAGTTCCGACAAAGAAATAGAACATTGGAACAATTGGTTACATGAAGTAACTACACTAAATTGCAACATGATGACCCAGTCACTGCGTTGTTTGTCATCAGAGGCAAGAAATCTACCTATTTATGATGGTCTAAATGAGGTAGATATCTTTTTGGAAGCATTTAAAATGGAGGTACCAAAAAAACGACGCTTCTAGGCCTTGGACTGGGCACTGCGTGCTACGCTCGCAAGATGGTGGGGTACGCATAAGGGAACCTTTGTGGATTGGTGTGAATGTAGGAGGATGATGAGAACATGATTTGGGAAACCTAAGATGTGACTAACAGAAAAGAACGATGGGCAGAATGACCCACACGCACATCTAGCCAAATGGACACAGGCTTATGGAGAAAAGCCCCAACCTAAGTGGGTGCACCTGTTTTGTCATACCCTGGATGTTATCCCAATGAATTGGTATATAGAGACAAGGCTCTACCATGGGATAGATGATTGGGATATCCTACGCAAAGTATTCATGATGACATTTAGTTTTGAGGATGGGTTTGATAGTATTGATGAGGCACTACAATAGGTGAAAGCAGCCATCTTTAGGATACCGCAGGATCCTTTAGACCTAATTCAGCCATAATGGGCTACTCAGCTGAGTCACACGCTCGAATGTTATAATGTAGCTGTTGAAGATGAGGACGAGGATCTGCAGAAGATTAGCATTCTGAAAATAGAAGGCCACCGCGAGGTTCAAGGGCCATAGATTGAGAACCCTGATATAACCGCATGGATGAAAACAAAACAAGTGAACATTGGTATGGAGGCAAAACTCAAATTCATGAATATTGGAGACTATTGGGATGACACAACAGTGGATAAGGTCACTGAATTTCTCCATGAATACTAGGACTTATTCTCTACCAAGTTTATAGATCTGAAAGGAATAATCAGAGACCTAGGAATAATCAAGATCATACTAAAACTCGACGTCAAGCTAGTTAAGTAGAGGCCTTACCACCTCAATCTGAAACACAAGGAGAAGGTCCAGTTAGAGCTAGACAAGATGCTAGTGGCAGGCATCATTGAGCTTGTGGAAGAATATGATTGGGTAAGCCCTATGGTGGTGCAAGAGAAAAAGTAGAAAGATGAGATAAGGATTTGTGTGGATCTCAGAAAACTAAATGATGCTTGTGTGCATGATCCTTTCCCGACTCCATTCACAGATGAAGGGTTGGACAATGTAGGTCGCCAGGAATCATATTCCTTCACTAATGGGTTCTCTGGGTACCAACAAATCAAAATCGCACCAGAGGATAGGAGCAAGACAACCTTCACGACTGAGTGGGGTTGTTGTCAATACACCATAATGTTGTTTAGATTGAAGAACGCACCTACAATATTTTCGTGCATGGTTGTTGTAGAATTTAAGGAGTTTATTCATAAGTTCTTTGAGGTATATTTTGATGACTGTACTATATTTGGTCTGGTTAAGTGCCACATAGCAATCTTGTGTCTGATGCTAGATAACTGTCGAAGATACTAGATCACACTCATTCTCAAGAAGTGTCTGTTTTGCATTTCTTTTGGGAACCTAATGGGACATGTGGTTTGCAGACAAGGATTGATGGTAGACCTCGCAAAGATCATGGTGATACTAAACTTGGAAGCATCAAGGAATGTGAAACAGTTGCGCACTACTCTGGGACATATGAGATATTATAGAAAGTTTATCAAAGGCTATGCCTAGATCATTGTGTCGATGGAAAAATTGTTGAAGAAGGATGTCACGTTTTGTTGGAATGATGACTATAAGAAAAGATTGGATATACTGAAAGAAAAGATGGTTACTGCTCTGATTGTAATCTTCCTAGATTGGAAGAAAGGGTCTCATGTACATGTTGACGCGTCATGTATAGCGTTGGGGCAGTACTAACACAGGATGGAGGCGAAGGCTTGGACCATCCTATCGTGTTCACAAGCCGCAGATTATCCAAAGCAGAGAAGAACTATTCTACCACTGAATGTGAGGGGCTAGATATGGTGTATGTGCTCCATAGATATCGACACTAATTGCTAGGAGGCCATTTTAAAATGTATATGGATCACTCCGCACTGAAGTACCTGGTCAATAAGCCTGTGTTGGGGGGGTGAATCTGCAAATGGCTCTTACTATTCCAAGAGTACAATTTTGAATTTGTTGTGAATCCTGGATGGTTAAACGTGGGACCAGATCATTTGTTGTGCATCGAAAGAGGGGAGGAACCTACTAACTTGGAAGAAGGATTTCCTGATACACAACTATTTGTAGTGTGTGTTGCGAATGGTCATTTTGAGGATATAATACACTTCCTAACAACAGGAACTGCATTAGAAAGATACTATGTCGAGTGAAAGAAGGAATTAGTGGTGCGCGTGATAGATTTCTTTGTCATTGTTGGGCTTCTATACAAGATGGAGACTAATGAGATATTACGATGGTATGTACCTGAGTTCGAATGAAGCAACATCGTCGTAGACACTCATGGAGGCACCGTAGGAGGACATTATGAAGGGAGAGCAACCGCGCAGATGATTATATGCATAGGTTTGTGGTGGCCAACCCTTCATCAAGATTCAAAAGCATATTGCAAGGCGTGTGATGTATGTCAAAGAACACGAACACCATCGCGGAGGGACGAAATGCATTTGAATCCACAAATGACATTGCAACTTTTCAAGAAGTGGGCAATAGATTTTGTAGGATCCATTCAGCCGCAAGGGAAGACACGGTGAGGTACATTATCACTGCGATAGAGTGTTTGACTCGTTGGGCAGAAGTGCAGTTGGTGAAGGATTGCACAGGCATGATGACCGCAAAGTTCCTATTTGAGCATGTACTGACTTGATTTGGATGTCCAAGTATCTTGATGAGTGATTGTGGTACGCACTTCCTGAATGACATGATCAGCACACTAACAGAGGAATTTCAGGTGTATCACCAAAAGAGCACACCTTATTGCCCAACCATTTGACTATGCGATAGAAGCATAGTGTTAGAGCTCCAAGTAGCTGAAAGGAGGCACAGGACTATAAACTACACTGCCCGGGTTGGGGAGGTATGCGATTTAAGGACTACGCAAAGCAGGGAAGTGTTACAGGGTCCGCGACAGCGCGAAGGCAGCTGCGCTACTTGTGGAAATAACATGTAGGTTCACCGGAAAGTGACAGTTAAAGTCATTGTTCATGATTTTATGGTCAGATTGTGGCCAAATGGAGCGGCCGGCATGCACTTAAGGAAAAATTTATGGATTAGATTGTTGAAAATCTATCACAAATCCAGCATTAATGGACCGAATGAGGGTGGAACGGTCAGATTTGAATTCAAAAGGCCCTATAAATTCCAAGTGGTTGTCCAGTGAAAAACACTTGGCATTTTGAAAACTCAGTTTTCATGTTATCAGGTGTGTATGGACCGTGTGAACTTCGAGGCTTTGAGAGAAAGTTTAGCATTAGAGAGATTGCTAAAGGAGATGCATGACCTCCTAAATAGAATGATGTCGACACCCATGGAAGCCATGGACACAGAAGCAGTGATATTTGAGGAAGCCACATAGGAAATTGAGGTAGTAGAAGTTGCCCCAAAGAGTGTCGAGGTGGTAGTCGAAGTCCCTAAGCCACCCAGGACATCGAGACCAAAGAAGGATAAGCAGATTATGCTATTGGTGCACATCTCACTAGGAAACCCACAGAGGACCAAGCTCACTTTGTAGGGAAAAGGGAAGGCCATTAATCTGGAGGAAGACGATGAAGAACCTGAAGAAATCCTAGCAAATGAGGAGGATTTGGAAATGGAAGTTGAAACCCAAGGTACAGACCCTATTGCCAAGTTACCAGCATATGATCCTCCAAGCAAAGTCAAAGCTAAGGTGACAAAGGACATAGATGAGAGAAAGAGCTCACTGCAAACTCTGTTGGTCCCGGATGACATTATTTTTTAGGGGCTGTGCTTAGGGCGGGTTCCTGTACTAAAGTTTGAAGATTGGAACCACGCAGATCATGAGAAATTCCTGCTAATGCACCGATTGATTGACACGACTGCTAGAATGATCAAATTAGAGCTGTAGATATGGCTCAAGGGCATAGAGAATGTCGGGTTGCTCAACCTACTCTACGTATAGCATTACCTACCATGCTCCAGTGATCATCTTCATCATCAGGCAACTGCTCTACTTGGTGCATGATGGGTATTTGTGTCTGGAGGAGCCCATTCCCATCATAGACCACTTGATCCATCGGATCACACAATTGCCTTACTTAGGGGAGGATCCAGCCAATATATTAGAAGGAAAAGTTGGTGATTTGCCCCTCGTGGAAGCTATGAAGAAGAAATTTAAGTTGGAGAAGAAGAAGTGGAGATATGCTATCTCCAACATTAACAACCCTGTAGTCAAGGTAGCAACGCAAATATTAGCAGGGAAGGTGATGCAAAAGTGCTGTGTGGATGAGGTGTTCGTGCCTATGATTGCATTAGCAGCTCAATGCGCTGAGGGAGTCTAGTTCAACTGGGAAAATTATCTATGTGGCAAGTTCCTTGCGAACTGTTAAGAGGCACAGGAGTAGGGCAAGACGTTCCACTATGTGTGGCTCTTATTGTCGATTGTATTGATGGCATGGGACCTGCCAGAAGATAGATAATTCCCTTTGGTCATGCCAAGCCCTCCAGAGGTAGTGAAGTATGCTTCGTTGTCAGTGACCAAGGATGCGCAACATGTAAAAGAAAGCAAGATATTTTGGATCTTGATGGAGATAAGTATCCAGATGGAGATTAATCACAAGCCGCAGTTGTCGCCCATAGTATATGCTAGTTTACAGAGCTTTGTAGAAATCAATAGGAGGATTTCCACCATGTCTTTATCACAGCACAGAAGGACCCCACGAAGATGTGGCATAACTTACCTTATCTGGCAACAGATGATGTTATCTTTGCAGTCCTTGAGTCTTAACTGTCGGAGTGGTGCACTGCAATAGGCTCTACGGTGGAAATGTACAAGTCCATTGTGCAGCGTAAGAAGGAAGAAACAAAGCTCAAAATGGCGCAGCTGGTTGAGAAGCGCAGAAAAGAGGAAACGGAGGCTAAGACCCAAGCAGCGCGCAATGCCGTGAAATTGGAAAAACAGTAGGAGATAGGAGGAGAAGAGTGCGAAGGACAAAAGTCACCTTCACCTGGGGTTGAGGTAGAAACAGAGGACCCAACAAAACAAGGTGGTGAAGACTCACAGACGACGTCCACCCAACTCAAGCGTCAGCGACTATAAGAGAAGGCAGTGTCACAGAAGAAAAACAAGGCTTCAAAGACATCCATGCATCTGATCACCCTCACTAAGGGAGATTTGCATGATATTGGAGAAACGGTGAGGGATGTCACCATGGAGGCCCTCCAACAATTCAAGGAGCAACATAAATTGGTATTAGCGGCTATCCGGATAGAGCTACAGGAGTTGCAAGCTCACTCTCCATAGACTAGCATAGTGTCCACCAGCCTCGCAATCGACACTTCAGCTGCGGTGGAGATATTGCACACAAGGGTGACCAACGTGATACTACTACCATATGGGGCACTTACTACAGAAAATGAGGCCAACAAACCCACGATCAGCAGCCTGAAAATGGTGGGATTAAATATGGCGCCGCTTCCTCAAGAGACGCTCCACCTCTTGCACGATGGAGTCACCACAGAACTTAGGGCCCGGGAGAGTCGTGCTTTGCAGGTGATGAGCGAGTAGCACATAAATATCGAGCAATGGGGCCTACAACATAATGAGGTAGTGGAACAAAATAAGCAAATCATGCAGGTAGTGGAGGAAGCTTGTCGAATGGTCTCGGAGTTGGACATTCACCCAGAAGAACCGGTTGAGGCGCATGTCCTCAAGTTGGCCACAAAGGTATGCGATGCTTGGAAAGAGATGGCCAGGATTCAATTGGAGCTGAACCTATACATCGTAGAATTGCAATTGAAGCCTTAGCCTTCAACTCCACCGGAATTCATGGAACAACATGCCACCGATGTTACAACAGCAATAGTGGCAGTCGATAGTGCAGTAGCAGACTGCATGTGACTTTTTGAACAATCATTTGAGGTGCTGAGCGCCTTGCAAGAGGACCCGAATGTAGAGTGCCTGGAGAAAGAGGCACATAAGCTACAACAAAGATATGACGAGGTCAAAGGGATTGTGCAGACGGTTTCCCTTACACAGAGGCTCGCATGGATGTAGGAGGCAAAGGTGCTTAAGGAATAGGTGGATGCCACTAAGTAGAAAGTAGCGGTCCTAAAAGCACACCTACAGACATGGATAGACGAGGCATATATGATCACAATTTCCATTGAAGGAAAGCTTGTGACTTTGCAGGAAACTCAGCAGAAGATTCACGGTGGCAGTTCAGCGGTAGTCATCGAGGAGAGAGTGGAAGAAGTCCAGTAGGTGGCCACGCAATGCGCTGTTGAGGTTGCAATCATCCAAATGCAGATGGGAGGTCTTTGCGCTAATATCTCCATGCCTGCAGAGTGACTCGAGGGCGAGTCACAATGTTTGTGTTGGGGGCCTGTTGGGCACGGGATACCCCAAGGGTAGTTCTGGGGCTAAAAACCCATATTTTGGTCACATTTTGTAATCCAAGTGTGAAGACTCTGCATTTTGTGGTCGCAGAGCACATAGGTGTTAAAGAGTCATAGGGTTGTCCACCCTTATTTTCGAAATGTAATGTTAGCTGTACAAGATCTACCCATGGTCGGCAGACCATGGGATTATATAAATAGAGCTAAGCTCTAAGTAGTTTGATAGCAAGAATAGAAGATAGACACACAAAGATATGATGTATGAGAGATAGCTCTGAGGTAGAAGTCTAAGTTTGGGTCATAGCATAGTTAGAGGCTTTGCAGCTGAGCACACAGAGGCCTAGGGTAGAAGTCCACAGTTAAGTGCGTGGACCCCTGCAGCTGAGTGCACAAGGCCGGTCAAGTCTATAATCCTCCGGAATTATCAATAAGGAGAAACATTCTACAATTTTTGTGTCTTTATTTCCTGTTTATGCATCTAGTTATGTTGGGTATGAATTTCACTTATAATGCTTATATGATGTGTAAATGTATGTAAATGTGTTGGTTAAGAGAATGAAAGTAAGAACATCTATTTACGTGAAGCTAACTAATATTGGTTAACAAGATAAGTAAGACACTTAGCCTAGTTTGGGAGATATCGCAGTTCGCTGCCCCAACAGCGCGAAAATCCATGAGCCGTAGGTTAGGGTTGTGCAAAAGCCAATTGTACTCTTTCGCGAAGGTACTAAAGGGTGGAACAGAGGGCTAAGGAACCTGCGTGAAGGTAGGTATAGCTGGGATAAACCAAAATCACAACCATCTATGGGTGTGGAAACTTGGTTCCAACATCCCCCCCTACTTCTTCGGGTGATACTTTAGTCCGCGCTACGCATGCTGATGCTGAAAGGGCCACTAGTGTAGAGATTATTTTGGCTAACTAATGTTGAACCTGGGTCAGGCCCCCTCAAGCCAACAAGGCCAAGAAGACAAAATGTATCAGTTGAGGAAATATCTTTATGGGTTGAAGCAAGCACGGCATGCATGGAACAATAGGATAGATGCTTACTTGTTGGACAATGGTTTCGACAAACGTGATGGTGAGCCTACTCTTTACATCAAAGAGAGTGATGGTAAGATTCTTATTGTCGTTTTATATGTAGATGATTTGATTTTTACACGAAGTGATGATTTCCTCATCGCTAATTTAAAAAAAGTCATGAAGAATGAATTTGAAATGACTAACTTGGGGTTGTTAAGATATTTTTTGGGGATAGAAGTGAAGCAAACGGAAAATGACATTATTATCTCTCAAGTAAGGTATGTAGCAGATATTTTGGAGAGATTTAAAATGCAGAACAAAAATCCCGCACCAACTCCAATTACCATAGGGTTGAAGTTAAGCAAAGAAGATTATAGCAACAATGTTAATCCGACATTATACAAAAGTATGATAGGCAACTTGATGTATTTGACCGCCACTAAGCTGGATATAATGTATGCAGTGAGTTTGGTGTTGAGGTTCATGGAGACACCCAATGAGACACATTGGCAAGAAGCGAAAAGAATTCTAAGGTATGTAAATGGGACAAAACAATATGCCTTTTTGTACACCACAACAAATAACTTCAGTCTCGTTGGTTACACTGACAATGATTGGGAAGGAAGTGTCGATGACAGAAAGAGCACATGGGGATATGTTTTGCATTTGCGTTCCGGATCCATTTCATGGGCTTCTAAGAAGTAGGCAATAGTTTCATTGTTAATAGTAGAAGTTGAATATGTTGCCGCAACAACAACAGCGTGTTAGGCAGTTTGGATGAGAAGGATGTTGAGGGATCTTCACCATGACCAAGAGGGAACGACAACTATTTTTTGCGACAACACCTCTGCAATTGCATTGTCAAAGAATTCAGTTTTTCACAAGAGGACAAAGCATATTGATGCTAAATATCATTTTATTAGAAAGTTGACTAACACTGATGAAATTGTGTTGCAACATTGCAGGTTAAAGGAATAATTCGCTGATATTTTCATAAAGCCATTGGCACATGAAAGTTTTGTTTATCTCAGAGATTGTTTGGGAATTGTCAATGGCAGAAATTGTGATTAAGGGGGGTGTTGGAAATAATAATCCCAACTTGCGCTTTAAACACATTGACAAACACCATGCTTGTCTGGTCAACCACTGCACGGTTGCGATTTTTTTATAGGCGAAAGGACAGAAGTGAGAGAAGTATAGTGTGCACTATTCCGCAACACATCGCAGAAGTTAAGGCATTTAATGAAATTTAGTAAATAAGTATGGGAAGCATTCACTCCGCTACTGTCGCCCATACTCCACAACAGCTGCAAGTTCAAAAAATCATTTACTATGTAAAATCACCGATCCTGCATATTAATTATTTTCTGTGTCATGCATTAATGTCAAATTTGTATGTTGAGATCAATATGGATGTAAAAGTCATTTTGTAAGTAAGGGGGCAAGTTAGAGAGGAGAAAATAATTGAGGAAATATTGGTGAGTGCATGAAAACCAGTTTTACGGAGTTTTACAGAAGTTTACTCCTCCACAACTCCAGTGATGCCTAAATCCAAGTAAGTTTGTAGTGTTCCTAAATCGAAGTAAGTTTGTAGTGTTTTTTACTTGGACCTTCAGCGTCCAAGTATCACTTGAATGTATTACCCTATGTTTTGATATATAATATAAAGTGTGTCTTGTTGCATTATGGTATTAATCTTACACAAGCAAATTTGCTGCAACCCTCTTTTGTTTTACTCAGTTTTACAGAAGTTTACTCTGCAACCCAAGTGATGCATAAATGGAAGTAAGTTTGTAGTGTTTTTCACTTGGAGCTTTAGCTCCCATTTATCACTTGAATGTATTTCCCTATGTTTTAACATATAATATAAAGTGTGGCTTGTTGAGTTATGGTATTAGTAAATTTACTGCAAACCTCTTTTGTTTTACTTTGTTTTGTTGTACTTAAAATTTTTGTTTTAATTATGTCCCTATGTGGTTGCAATATCCACTCGGCAACCCATTTCTAAGCAATTTGGCATTGCCGCAACCTAATTTCTGAGTGAGACTCCTCTCCTTTGCCTCCTCATAAATTATCTTTTTCATAACACCAAGGTTATAATGAGCCTGAGTTTACGCCTGAAAACAATATAAATAAGCCGAATAAATAGACACACTCGTAAATATGGACCTTCGAGCATTATAACACTAGCAACTTGAAAATTGGTAAGCATTGACATGGGCATTGTTCCTAAACAATTGTATAACCAACAAAATCAATAGATGGGGAAATATTGGCTATAGCACTTAAGCCTTAGCGAGGTAGTAGACTGACCTGGATATCAGGGGAGGCAGTTGAACTAGTAAATTGATATTCGAGTTATTCGAGTTTTAAGGTGGCGATGGAAGGGGATGTAACCCCTGAAACGTCAAGGAAATCCTGACGCTACCTTCCCGAAACCCCCCTCGGCAACATTGTAAGACAACTTCAAGACATAAACCCAAAGGAAATTTCATAGAACATGCATGAGACTGATTACCTGTGGAGGATGAGTGACCTGTAGGGTAATGAGTGCAACTTTGATACGTCGCTCAAGTACCTGACATAGAAGCGTACTTTAATCATGAACACATCTGAACCCTCCCTCAGTTAGTCAAAAAGAAAAGAAGTTGGTAGAGCAGCGTCCACAAGGAAAGGAGTATCTAGAACTCTTAAGGTGGAGTAAGGGAGAGTACGATCGTCTGAACAACAAAATTTAGGAGCAGAGAACCCCCACATTATTACCGGGAGTGAGGTTCCTAAATTAGGCCTTGTATGTCATGAAGATAAGCGTCCATTCAAATTAATTTATAAAATAGTTCTCTGGAAGGACTTAGGAATTCTGCAGCAGGCCTAACCTACAGAATAGTAAACCAAGAGGGTGGTAAGGTAGTAATAATTGGCGAAATCAACAGGAAAACACAAATTATGTAAGACAATCCCCCACAAATACTTACCGGTTTAAATCAGGGCAAGTTGCAGGGAAGGGACAACACTTGAGGCTATGCTCTGGCAAGGTAATTGGTCTCAAGCCGAGCATCAAGATTATTCTGAGTGCTGCGCATGATGGTTAGCCATTAAAGGTGTGAAAGAGTGGGGTTAGGGTTAACGATACCTAGCACCACACAAGATATTTTACCACACCAAGGTTCATTTATATCAGTGCATAAGTGACATAGGAACTCGAGTAGCTGTATGCCTTGGGGGTAAGGAAACCAGGGTGTTAACCTCTTAGTTCAGGTAACCCAATTGAGTAAAAGACTAATTTGGAAACTTAAAATGAAGGTGAAGAGCATATGCTGGAAGCTGTAGAATATCTCGTTAACCATCAATACGATCTTAAAACATGCTTGAATACTACATAATCTGTGAGGGATAGAGGACTTTAATATAAGTGAAAAAAAAACCAACCACTAATGCATATCATTATTGAGCTCTTCCTAGTAAGGATAAAGGTTCAGAAAATAAATAAATATGGTCACAGTACTTTATTAGAAGTAGAATTTGAGGTTTGCGACAAAAAGTAATTACCATACTTCAGAAATAAAGTACTTGTATGAATTGTAAATCAACAAAAACAAGATTAAACATGATTCATTGTCCAAATACTTGAAACATAGTGATGCTGATTATATTAATTTCCGTTCAAACGAACTTTGGTTTACATAATGACAAAAGATCAATTACTGTGATGTATTTTTTATTTAGTTTATTAAACCTTAAAATTCTCATAGGAACTAATAAATGCACTTTTATCTTTTATTTTCATGGTAGGAAAACTAAACTTCAGATTTATTTATTTTTGTTTCATCAATTAGTGGTATAAAAATTATTATAAAATTGAAACTTAATATAGAAATAGGAATGGTAGAATAATATAAAATTTCATGTATTGAATTAATGTTAAATTCTCTTAGGTAGCACATGATCGCAGTAGAGGTAACGTACTCATGACAGCAAACGTCATTAGACAAAATTAAAATTGAAAAATATGCTTACCAACAAAATTTGTGCTATTAACATCAATTTTAAAAGTAATAGCAAGATAAATAAATAATTTTATGTTGAAAAAAAAGATTTAATCTATTTTTTTCCTCGTCTTCGTACTCAAGTGAAAGATGTGTATTTTTTTTTTATATGTATTTCCAGTGTATTTCACTATATCTTTATTAAAAATATATAAATTGAGTACTCAATATAATTTAATTTAACATCGAACGATTGGTTACACTTAA
>APFE031187007.1:169115-245066 GCA_000404065.3 Pinus taeda
GATTCTCCAAGGAAGAGTTATGTGAAATCTCCCACAGTGACTTGATTATAGACTAGTTCAGTAGAGCGAACTTGTACGATGTGCCACAAGTCACTGTTTCGACTTTTGGATCTGAAAAATGCATACAAGAAATTATTGTCCGTTCTCTTTCTGTAACTTCTTACGAAATTTCAATTTGATCCTCAGAGAGAAAGTTATGACGATTTTCCCCAGGTCACCTGTTTGGAATGTAATTCAGGAGTCTACAAAAAAACCAACTTCCTCAGATCATATCTCCGCAAATATAGCGCGAACAGCTCTGAAATGCGAACCCAGGATTCAGAGCGATTTCTTCTCAAATGGGTTTTTTTGCGACTTCTGAAACGTCACAGAAAAAAATTTATAGCGAAAATGCCACGACGACTTGTTTGGAGTAGCGAAACCCTAGAATCCAAAGCTCTGATACCAAATGTTATGAAACCAGCTCAAGAAAAGATAGAAAAGAGAGATCAACACTTAGAATTCAGCCTCTCGAGGGGAAACCTCCTTTCCATACATAAATGAACAATTCTTGGATGATACAAATAAAGACCTCCTTTCTATATATAGGATCTAAGGGTCATCATATAATCAAAGCCTACCATAACAATAATAATGTAAGGGCACAATAATAATAATAGTGGGCTTCTATAGGGCACAATAGTAACAATATGGGCACTACATGGGTACATCAATATAATAAGGGGGTTGTACTAATAATAATAAGGTGTTACACTAGTAGTATAGGGGCCTAACAGTTGACCACAATTGATTTTAACATTGACACAATTTTTTTTAAAATGAGACTTTCGACTATAGTTTACCATGATTGGGTTTCATATTGAGATGTCTTTGTCACAATGTGATGTTGGACAATGGTTGACCATGTCTAACCATGGTAGATTTTCATATTGAGAAAATCTTTTTAACAGTGTGACCATGGTTGACCATGGTTTATTCTCATATTGAGATAATCTTTGTCATAATGCGACGTTTGAACATGATTAATCATGGTTGAGTTTCATATTGAGACAATCCATATCACAATGCAACATTGGACCATGGTTGACCATGGTTAACAATGATTGATTTTAATGTCGAGAGAATATTTGTCAAATTGTGATGTTGTACCATGGTTGATTTCCATAGTGAGATAATTTTTGTCACAATGCAACATTTCACTATGGTTGACTATGATTGAATATGGTTGATTTTCATATTGACACAATTTTTGTACAATGTCACATTGGACCATGGTTCACCATGAATGACGATGGTTGATGATGGTTTTTTTTCATACTGAGAAAATATTTGGCATAGTGTGACATTGGACCATGGTTGACCATGATTATAGACCCAAGAGATTTATTATTATAAACCCAAGGTATATAAACCTAAGATTAATATTATAAACCCTAAAATAAACATGGTTGAGCATAATCAACCATGGGTGTTTTCATATTGGCACAATCTTTGTCACGATGCGACATTCAAGCATGGTTGACCATGATTGATTTCCATATTGAGATAATCTATGTGACAAAGTGATATTCGAACATGGTTGACCATCGTTGATTTTCATAGTGAGACAATATTTGTCTAAATGCGACATTGGACCACAGTTAACCATGGGTGACTATGGTTGTCATAATGTAACATTGGGCCAAGAGACAATATCCATCACGATGTGAACATGATTATTAACCATGGTCGACCATAATTGATCATGTTTGACCATGGTTTATTTCCATATTGATACAATCTTTGTAACAATACTAAAAGTCCCACAGATTATAAACACAATGGAATAATATTAAACCCAAGGGTTTAATACTATATACCCAAGGTATGTAAGCCTAAGATAAATATTATATACCCTAAACCAAGATATATAAACCCATCCAAGGTATATAAACCTAAGATATAATATTATAAACCCTATGAATAGTATTATACCCTAGGAATATGATCCCTTAGATTAATAATCACAAAGAATTCAAATTATAAACCCAAGGGATTAATCTTAAAATCCCAAGAGATTATAAACCCATGAGAATAATATTAAACCCAAGGATATATATTATAAACCCAAGGTATAAAAACCCTAAGATAAATATTATAAACCCTAAAATAAACATGGTTTACCATCATTGATTTTCATATTGACACAATCTTAGTCACAATGCGACATTGGAATGCGGTTGACCATGGTTGATTTTTATATTGAGGCAATCTTTGGCACAATGTGACATTGGACTATCGTAGGCCATGGTTGACCATCATTGTAAACCCAAGGGATTTATATTAAACCCTAGGATTAATATTATAAACCATGTGAATAATATTATACCCCAGGAATATGAACCCTTATATTAATAAACCCAAGAGATTGATATTATAAACCCAAAGAAATAATAAACCTAAGGGATTAATTACGAAACCTAAATTTATTATAAACCCAAGGGATTACTATTATAAATGCAATGTATATAAACCCTAAGATATATACTATAAACCCTAAAATAAACATGGTTGTTGACTATGGTTCATTTTCATATTGAGGCAATCTTTTTCACAAAGAGACATTGGACCATGGTTGATCATGGTTGAGCATGATTCATTTTCATATCTAGACAATCTTTGTCACATTGTGATGTTCGACTAGGTTCAATTTTCATATTAATAAAATATTTGTCACAATGCAATGTTGGACTATGGTTGACCATGATAGACCATGATTATAAACCCAAAGGATTTATATTAATAACCCTACGAATAATATTCCACCCTAGGAAAATGAACCCTTAGATTAACAAAACCATAGATTAATATTATAAACCCTAGGGAACAACAAACCAAAGGGATTAATACTAAAAACTCAAGGATGTAATATTAAACACAAGATAAACCCAAGGGAATAATATTATAAGACCTAGGTATATAAACCCTAAGATAAATACTATAAACCCTAAAATAAACATGGTTGACCATGTTTTACCATGGTTGATTTTCATATTGAGACAATCTTTGTCACAATGTGACATTGGACCATGGTTGTGCATGGCTCACCATGATTATAAAACCCAAGGGATTTATATTCAACCCTAGGATTAATTTTATAAACATAATGAATGATATTATACCCTAGGAATATGAACCTTAGATTGATAAACTGAAGGATTGATATTATAAACCCAAGGGATTAATTGTAAAACCCTATGGTATTATAAAGTCAAGTAAATAATATTAAACCCAAAGGGATTATTATAATAAACCCAAGGTACATAAACCCTATAATAAATATTATAAACCCAAGGGAATAATAAACCCAATGGATTAATACTAAAAAACAAAGGGAATAATATTAAACTTAAGGGGTATCCCGATCGGATGCGGGTCACTAGTTGGGACAACCTGGGTGGAGTCATGCTTAGTATTTAGGCGCTTATTACCGCCATACCCCACATGCTCAAGGCAGGTGGTGCAATGACCCTTAGGATGAATGCATGTTGTGGAAGTGGGAAAGGTGGCGGGATAGGAGATAAGGTTGGGTTTAGTGGCAGGCAAGGTTATTCGATGTGCAACACAAGAGAAAAATATTGTGGAGAAGCGTGTCAATACAAAGCAGTGGAAGGTCAACAAAATGAGAGGAACCTAGGATGCAGAAGGACACCTGCAAAAACCGGGTATGTAATCGGGTTTTCCTCATCATTGAATCTATGTTCTAGTTGGGGTTATGATGGGCGGAAAGGAGGAGAAAGAGTCCGAAAATGTGGGGAATAGAATTCTGCTGGTGGCAATGGGGGAGGCAACTCATTTCATTAGCCTAGTTCTATGTCTATACCTTCTCCCAAATGGGTAAAACCCATCACTGCTAGGGGGCCAAAAGCTTGTTGTGGGGTTGTGAAGTTATGGACTCTATAATTAAGGTTAGAGGAAAGCTTGATAGTGGGACCACAATTTAGAAGGGTTAGGGGTTTGTAGAGAGGGGCAGACAGAAGCTGATGGTAGGGGGATGGGGTTAGAGCCACGACTGTAGTTTGCAAAGAAACACTAAGGTAGCTGGAAACCTCACGAGATTGATGGAAAGGCCAAGAATCATGAGTGGAAAACTAGCTTGAGGGACCTGAGAGGAAAAGCCATTTATCTTTGGGTTGGGTGAGCAAGGAACTCGAACCATCACAGGCATACTGCTAGAATCAAGGAGGGCCTGTGGGCTCAACTTGAGATAGGGTGGGGTGACCTACATACAAACCATAGTAAGGGGGAAGGGAACAATGGTGGGTCACAGGGTAAGTGCCAAAGACCTCCCCTCTGGGAACTGCAGGTTTTGTCTCGCCCCTACACGTATGCAGTGAGAAATGGAGAGAAGAAACGTGAACATGAAAAGTGGTGTATTATGAAAATTCTGAGTTTTAATCTAACGTTTTTTCGGTGTCAATAATGTTTTGGAAAATAGGTTATGGTGTGCACTGCAAGAGGTCATGGGCGCGACAGGAGGGGCCCAGTTCCCTGGAGAGATAAGGGGCCAAGCACATCGAAAACTCACAAGAGTTGGAAATCAGTAGAGAACCTCATCACCGAAGCAACAAAGGGTTACCATGAGGGGACGGGTGCTGAAATTTGAAAATCGCTGGAAGAATGGGAAGAGGAGGTAAAGCAAGGAAGTGAGACAGAGGAAGAGATGGATAATTGGAGGACTCTCATTCCAAATCGAGGGAACATCCGTGGGAGAAACACACAGTTCAAGAAAATGATGTACTTGTACTGGTTAATGAAGAGTTTACTAGACAAGTCAATGGAGCAGATATCTGTGGGTATGGCAGTGACAGTTTAGGGAATGTCGAATTATAAGAAGGACATGGCAAAAAATTTCTTCCAGCTGCACAAACAGGATTTCAGGATGGACATAATCGACCTCCATAATCTGCCTCAGAGGATTAGAAGGATTAGACTCATCTCCATGCATAATTTTCGTTTATGCGATTAGTTTTTAATTTTTATGTTGCAAATGTCAGTTTTTGCAGTTATGTAGTGTCTAGACATGAGATAGAGACATATCTAGCTTGGCTAGAAAGATTAAAACAATATTGTTTATGGATGACTTACAACGTTGACCAGTGGAAAAGAGAGTTGGTTTCCCCTCAAGGCAAGTTGAGGCCACGTGGTTAATTTGTGTGGTGTAAACTTACTTATTATATAAGAGAAAATGAAATGAGCTTGCCAAGCTAACAAAAAAAATATTAAATTTAAGGGGTAAGTATTATAAAAACAAGGTATATAAACCCAGAGATAAATATTATAAACTCTAAAATAAAGATGCATGGCCATGCTTGACTACTGTTGATTTTCATATTTACACAATATTTGTCACACTGAGACATTGGACTATGGTTGACAATGATTGAGTTTCATATCGAGACAACATTTTTCACAATGTGACATTGGACAATGGTTGATGTGATATATTTTTATATTGAGACAATGTTGGTCATAATGTGGCCATGGTTGGCCATGATTAACCATGGTTGACAATGGTTGATTTTCATAATGAGACAATATTTGTCACAATGCGATGTTGCAACATTGTTGACCATGGGTAAGTTTCACATTGACACAATCCTTGTCGCAATGCGACATTTGACCATGGTTGGCCATCATTGATTTTAATATCGTGAAAATATTTGTCAAAATGTGATGTTGGACCATAGTTGACCACGGTTGATTTCCATATTGAGACAATCTTTGTCACAATGGGACATTTCAGTATGGTTGACCATGATTGACGATGGTTGATTTTCATATTGAGACAACCTTTATTACGATGTGATGTTAGATGATGGTTTACTATGAATGACCATGGTTGATGATGGTTGTTTTTCATATTGAGGCAATCTTTATCACAAGGTGACGTTGGACCATGGTTGAGAAAAACTATAAACCCAAGATATTTATATTAAACCCTAGGATTAATATTAAAAACCCTTTGATTAATATTATACCCTAGGAATATGAACCCTTAGATTAAAAAACCCAAGGGACTAATAAACGCGAGAGATTAATACCAAAAGTGCAAGAAATTATAAACCCAAGGTATATGAACCCCAAGATAAATATTATAAACCCTAAAATAAACGTGGTTGACCATCATCAACCAGGGCTAATTTTCATATTGACACAATTTTTGTCACAATGCAACATTCAATCATGGTTGACCATGATTGGTTTCTGTTTTGAGAAAATCTTTGTCATACAGTGATGTTTGAACATGGTTGACCATCGTTGATTTCCCTAGTGAGATAATATTTGTCACAATGTGGCATTTTACAATGGTTGGCCATGCTGACCATGGTTTTCATAATGTTACATTGGACCAAGAGACAATCTGCTTCACCCTAAACCATAAACCTAAAATAAACATGGTGGACCATGGTTGGCCATGGTTGATTTCCATATCGACCCAATCTTTGTCACAATGCAAAGTTGAACCATGGTTGATGATGATTGATTATAAACCCAAGGGATAATAACTTTATAAATGCAAGGTACTAATTAATTATATAATATTAAATTTATTATAATAATTGACATTAATACTCATAGTAATTGTTAATATATTAATGTAAATATGGTTAAATTAAGTTATCAAACATTTTGAATTATAAAATTATTTATAATTTAAATTATAAAAATTATGTTATTAATGTTGTTTAAAATTATTAATATATAATGAATAAAATATTGTTATTTATTTATAATATTATTAATTTTATTATTAATGTTTGATATTTAATAATATGATTGTTTATTGTTTATGGAACCTTCGAAGTACCTAGTTGACCTAGTTGAAAGCCAAATTCGATGACCATTTTATTGTTGTAGCACCACTTTATTATGTTACTATTTTTTATTAAAATATCCAAATAGATATAATTATTAAATAATTTAATTTATTAATTTATTTAATTCTTAACTTATAACATTAATCATAAAAACAATTCCAACTTTAGTTATTATAAAGTATAAGCCTCGTTTAATTGGGCATGATCACAGTTGACGGTCCTCCATGCTCCTCTAATGACGTAGTGTATGTATCGAAGTTGATTGTCCTCCACCCTCCTAGAATTTGTGAGGATGGCACAATTTATGTTATGTTTCTTAACACAATTGATACATCTCTGGTCGCTATTTGGAAATTTTAGTAGACGGGTTCTTTTTTTTTTTCAATCAGAAAAACACCGGTCATCTTTTATTATATCAAAAGGTAGTTACATTTCACTTTCTTGTATCTCCTAACAATCGATTGTTCATCTTACTATGTCTGTAGGGTAATAATGTACTTCATGAGCATCGATACATATTAACTATAATGATGTTTTACTCGCTAACAAAAAACAAAATTACAAAAACTCTTTATACTTTCTTCTCTTAATCTAATTCACAGCAAGAACATAGTGACGATGGTCAAACTCTCAAACTATGAGCCTCTTTGTCCCAGAAATACAAAACCAGACAGATCAATCTTTCTATGTTATCTAAGAGTAAAATTTATACCCAGAACTAGAAAGATCATTATCTTGAACAGAGAAAAATCCCTTATACAGATACCTCCATGTAGTCATCCATGATTATAACATATAAAGATTTCAATGACTATTCTCGATTCATAAATTAATTAATCTAGGGCATGAAGTTATGTATTAGTAGAGGCAAAATCTGATTGATATGACACTCTACAAATTTTTCTTACACACGCATTACAACAATCCAATGGATCATTCAGATATGAAAATGTATAACTGTTGAAGATAATGGAGAATATCGTAGAATAGGTAGAGTTGGTTCATGTAGCCTTAGGATAGGAATTAGTGTCTATTTCTTAGGATGTTGTTTGAACTTTCCCTAAAACCATGTATTCTATTTAATGTGTAATCTTGATGAACATTGTAGAGCATTCTTCAGAGCCAGAGACTCTGGTTTAGACTCTCTTTCGTAGAGCTGACCAGTGGGTTTTATTTTTAATACAAACATTGCCATTTTTATCATGGTATCAGAGCATTGAGGAACCTGTACGCTCGTTGGTGGGTGGTTCTTTGAACCGAAATCATCGCAGGTTTTGAGTGGATAGCCGCGACGATAGCACTATTACACTTCTACAATTTTTTATTTTTCAATTGTCTAGATGAGGATGGATCAAAAGCGGCAGATGAAACACTTTACAGACAGCTAGTTGGGAGTCTAATCTACCTAACCACCACTAGACCTGATTTGGCTTATGCAGTTAGCCTGTTAAGCCAATTTATGTCTAAGCCACTTGAAAGCCACTGGAATGCAGTGAAGAATGTTTTGAGGTATCTACAAGGTACTGTAGATTATGGAATTATTTACACTGACTCTTTTGATGTTAGATTGGCAAGATTGTAGATTCGTATTGGGTAGGAAATGTAGATGATCGCAGATCTATAACAGGTTACACATTCAGTCTTGGATCTGGGGTGATCACTTGGAGCAGCAAGAAGCAGAACATAGTCTACTTGTCCTCTATTATAGACATATTTGGGCACTGCAACCACAATCACATATGTCCATAAACCAAGGGCTTCTAAACCCCTAAAAGTGTTGTTTCATACCCTAAAGGAACAAGGTCAACTGATTACATTATTTCCCAGAAATTCTCCCTAAAAAACTGCTCAGAACTGGTCAAAACTACTCATTTGATACTTGTTTCTCTGAATCTGCCCACAGATGAGTAAGAGATCATGAAATCTTCAAGTGGAACCAAGAACTATCAGAAAAATGACACTAATCAAAATCCCAAAAGCTGACTCACCCACTTGCAAATATCTATATATGGATCCCTCATCCTAGAGATCCAAAGGCTGGAATTTTGTATTTTTTAAGGAAGTGTTGTTGCTTTCTCTGTGAAACTTTGTAGTGTTGGGTGATCTACCTTTTCATGAGATGAAGAGAGCTTTCATGCTGGGAGGATGGTGTTGGGTCAGACTACTGGGTTGTAATCCTTTTTTCTACTACTTTTATCAATAAAGATATTTGAGTTTTCCTCCATATTCTTGTATATTTCTTAATCTTGTATTGGTGTATGCATTTGTATGGTTAATATACATCTGATCCTATATTGTTTATGGTTATAGATCTCTATGCTTTTGATGGCATTATGCTACTTTGACTCTATAGGTGTTCTTTGAAGCGGAACAAGTGAGGAAAGAGTGGCGAAGCTCTGTAAAAGGGGGAGGAAACAAGTAAGAAGTGAAGCGAAAGACTGAGGTTGGTACTCTCTGCTTCTCTCTCATCTATCTCTCATAAAGGAAAACACAAGTAACTTTAGTTAGTTTGGTTCTAAGATAGCTACCCATCTTAGTGGGACTAGCAGCTCTGTATGGACACTAGTTTTCTCGGTAACAAAATGGCAACTGTGTTGGGGAACGAATAGTTTGATTGTTAGTTACTGTTGTTTTCTTTATAAACTACAAGCGGAGCCTAAAGTTAAGCCAGCTAGCCTTCGAACTTCTTTTGCTATGCAACTACAAAGTAGATCAATGCTGCTTTAGTCAATCTCCAGGTTAGTTTATGAACTGAACATTTGACTTGCAAACCTAAGTGCCCTGGTGGTAGCTCTAATAACCTCATTAGATTAGCCCCTATACTTTGTGTTTACTGTCTATCATTAGCTCAGCCTAAATTCCTGAACTTAGCTACAAATTGTGAGTGAAAACCAAGCTCAGCCTCATCCCTGGACCATAACACTGTCTCTCATTGGCAACCTGGATGCATCGCACCTCCCATGTGTTGCAGGCGAGATGCATCCATGTTTCCCTGTGTTACAGGTGCGATGATTGAATGAGACTCTTTATGCCTCTAGATTTTGGTTTTTTCTTCACTGTTTTCAACTCTATTCAGTTCCTTTGTTGTCTATGATCAGTATATCACTGTTGAAACCTTCTTCCTTTGCATTATTTAGCCTCCATTGATAAGGAATTGTGAATGTTTTTTATTTATTTTTCATCATTTACAGTCCTCCTTTGCAAAAAGTAGCTTAATCAAACTATCATCTTTTGATTTGAAAGTGTCGCAAGTATCATTTTCAGTCAAAGAAAAGAGTGTCATAAAGTCTTCCTCTTTTAGATAGTCGATTACACTTTTGCTATTGTATTTGATTCGAACCATCAATTCTTTGAAGTGTCGAAAGCATTTTTCAAGTCGTTATTGAAAGTGTCTTCTTAGTCTTCCTTTTGTTTTTGAACAAGAAATTGCTAAAGTGTCGCTTTGAGAAATGATAGTTCAAATCTGTACTTAGTTTTCTTTTTGTCATTCTCACATTAAGGAAACTAAAAAACAAATACATGCATGTGCATTTGCATTTAGACTATATGCAGAAATTGATTTAGGACAGTGCATCTTAGTGTGTGCCCTCTACTCTATGTTGAAAGAATTTTACTTCTCTTTCCTTAGTAGCTAGGGATTTTCATTGCAAAAAGAAAGTAAACGACTATTTATCATCTTAGATTGCATATTTAGGAATTTTATATCTACATCACGCAGTGAACCTTAAAGGTAAACTTCTTAAGAAAGATCAACTGCACAATAAACCTCAATGAACATAAAAACGCTTTGGAACCTAACGCACAACATCTAGAAGTCTAGGCTAGAGACATATTCTGGCGTCGTAGAGCCTGGTAACTATCGTTTTCATCGTAGATTGGGTGATTCCTCCTCCTTGACACGACAAGTGCTAGTATGAACTTGTGCTTCCACGTACCGTCGAGTATATATTGGGAGACCACAATAGGCTATATCCTTTATCCTTAGTAAGCCATGTCTGCCGCCCTATCGATCGCGATGCACTGAACACAGCATTCGGGAAGATTGACTGCCATACGTAAAAAGTATTATGTAGTTTTGCAATTGGTTTGGTAATATCTCTGTCTAGATTTCCATAGTAGTCACTTTCGTTCCTTTTCAGACTCCTTAAAAGGAAAAGTCCATCTGAGCACTTGTCACTTCAGGCTCATTAAAAATTGAAGGTGACTAGAGTCATCTTTGGCTTTTTCTCAACTCTTTAAAATTGAAAAAGCAAGTTATGTCAAAGAGTCATAGAATTTATTTTAATCTGAATAACATCGTTGTTCCCTCATTGGTCTCAGGTTGAGAAAATGGAGTCCACCAATCAAGGATTTCCCCTTGGGGGGAATCCTAGTCCTTTCTCTTCTTGGGGAGATTTTGGTGCTCCACATATGGCTACATTGTCCCTTCCAGGACTCACAATTGGCTTGCCAGTACGGCTTTTCTCGATCTCTGTCATTCAAAACATCGTAATTCCTCAGCAATCAAATCAGAAACCAGATGATACTGAATTCGCTCCCCCACCTTCTACTTCATTTGTTTCTCCCTCTCCTTCTTCCTCTCCGCTTGGTAAAGCTACTAATGCTAAAAACCAAGTAACTAAGAAGAAGAAGAAAGGGAAGGAGAAGAAGAAGAAGAAGCCAACAACAAAAGGGGGGAAACCATGCATCGTCTAGCGAAAATCCACACACTGCACCATCCAAAACTAAATCTCCATGTGTCATTTGCAAAGGAAACCACTATCATCGAGATTGTCCTTGCATCCCACGGATCTTAAGGGACTGGTCTCCTCACTTGCACAATTTTGTATCTTCAACCTCTAATGATCATGTGCAGAGCACACCATCAACTAGTGCAAATGAAGTCAATGGATAGAAAGGAAGATCTAAATTTCCTTGTAGACTGTGTGAAGGCGATCATGCCCTCCACCGTTGTCTGTTCCTGGACGAAGCTAAAAGAGTCTTGGATAATCGTCCTGCTTCACCGCATCGACTTCCTCCTGGATACAAAAAACTCTTGTTGAGTCATCATGTTATGAAACCAGCTCAAGAAAAGATAGAAAAGATAGATCAACGCCTTAGAATTCAGCCTCTTCGAGGGGGCAACCTCCTTTACATTACATAAATGAACAATTCTTGGATGATACACAAATGAAAAGACCTCCTTCCATATATATAGGAGTCTAAGGGGCTCATAACATAATCAGAGCCGACATAACAATAATAATGTAAGGGAACAATAATAACAATAGTGGGCTTCTATGGGGCACAATAGTAACAATATGGGCACTACATGGGTACATAAATATAATAAGGGGGTTGTACTAATAACAATAAGGGGTTACACTAGTAGTATAGGGGCCTAACACATCACTAGTTGAAAATCTGTCTAACACACCTTTGTTGTCGGTCGAAGCACCTATCATTGAAGATAAAACCTCTGAGTCCGCACCGGACCAAAGTCAACAGGTCGAGATGGCGGTCGACCCAGTCTTGTCTTCAGAAGGTCCACCTTCAAATGATACAGTCACTAAAGAGAATGAGAATGGCACCATTTAAATTCTTTTTGTTAACACAGAATCTAATGAACATGTGAGAAATCTACCTGTTCCTTTACTGCAGGAAGGAAGTTCGTCAGAGATTCATCCGACCATTTATTCGGTCCCTCCTCTAAGCAATCTAGTTGTTTCCTTTGATTGGAATCTACTAGGGAGACCCTGCCTACCATCTAATTTACGATTCCAAATCATAGTATAAGCTTACAGAATGATCATGGCTAGTACTATCATAGATGAAGGGGCTTCCGTGACTATCCTTTCCTCAACTTCTTGGAAAGCACTTGGTTCGCCATCGCTTCTTCCTAAGATTCAAAATTTGTCAGGCTTCAATAAAGGAACCAGTCGACCATTAGGGATCCTTCCAAATTTTCCTATAACTTTGAGAAGGAAAATCGTTCATCTAAACATGATGGTAGTCCAAGGGCCTCTAGATTACAATCTACTCCTTGGGCGTGACTACATTTATGTCATGGGAGCTATTGTTTCCTCAATCTTTCGACTGAGGTGTTTCCCGTATGAAGGCAGAATGGTCCAGCTCATTGACCAGCTTTCATTCCCCACTTCAAACATGACTACTAGTCGAATGCCATCCCTAACTAGTCTTTTTGCACAATGAATGTCTCATCAACCTCTAATCCGTCCACCTGATGAGTGCGAGTGATTCGATGAATGTGACTAAACCCAAGGGCATGCATCCTGGTCTGCTTCGATAGGAAAACCCCAGATATAAGGTAGGTTTCTACGTAGGATATATGACTAGTTTGACACACCCATCCATTTAGGAAAATGGGATTACACTGGAAAAGGATTCCCTCATCAAATGTTATGTGAGTGGAAGCTACCACAATTCACCTTTGTCTATCTCGATGGACAGAGCCAAGGAAGTGTTTTGTATGCAAATGTGGACGAAATAACCTTGCTTTAATGCAAGAACTTCCATATGGTAACTTAGAAACTCTACTTCTCTTTATACTTGGGGGCATGCAAACCTTTTGTACACAAGTGAAAAGTGACCAGCGTAACTTTAACCCCATAGTTTTTACTAACTTCAACTACTTAAGTTAGGTGATTGGTCTAGTCAACCATTCACCTTTGTCGGCACTGATGGAAACGACAAAGTAAAGGAAAGGTTTCTCGTCGAGAAGCTATCCTACCTAACCTCAGTAGTTCTTTAACCCCTAGGACAGTAGTTGGTCATTCCTAGCTTACATATAAAAGGCTCTAGAGCAAAGTTGCGTATGGGGCAAGCTCCCTAAAAAATGAACTTACTAATGAGAGACATCCTTATTATACGACTGGCACGAGCAATTTTTCCGCAAAGTTCAAGCTCGTTAAAAAATAAACCTAGTTATGAGCATATTCAAGCTCATTAGAAAATGAACCAACTTTTAGTAAATAACCTTTGTGATCACGTTACTATCAACTTTTGAGCCTTGGTCGTGTTCTTACCATCACCTCCACTTATTAGTTGATCATCCACCTCCACTTGATTGTTTATCCTTTTGAGGAACAACTGCAAGGAGTGATTCTGTTAGCCATCTTCTTTACACTGTCATGACTGAAAAGTTCCAAACCTTACCTAGAACCAATTGCTACTCGAAAATATCACTCGTTCCTCAAAGACAAATCTCTTTTAAGCTCTTTTTAGACTCGTAAAATATAAAAATATTGCCGAGCAATTGGCCTCTCCAACACGTTAAAGTGATCGAAAAAGTCATCCCTTTCGTATTATTTTATACTTTTTCGGACTTAAGGGATTATACTATGAAAAAGTATTACTAGAGTTTCCTTTCCGTCTCTTTTCAGACTCTCTAAAACTGAAAAGGACTGAGTTATCTTTTTCGTTAAACTTGTTAAAACAATAGCGATGAACTTTTCCATTATAGACAAGAGCAAGTTTCACTGTCACCGACAGGTTTGCCCGAAAGGAAAATTATAGAACAAGCATATGTTATCCTCCTCAAGCTTGACAAAAATAAAGAGGTACTGGTCAAAAATGACTAGGGAAAAATTGGGAAGAAAACTTGAAAAACTTTATTGGTAGTAGGTTGCTCTTGAACATGACACTTTCAGTCCATCACCATGATTGAGTCAGGTTGGGTTATTCCATTCACCGGTCATATCACCATTGGTCCTCTGTACCATCCATTTTTGGGCTTAACGCTACCAATCCATTTTAGTGTCATTGATATGTTCAAGAGAAGTCACTCAGAGAATTCACCAACCCAGT
This sequence comes from Pinus taeda, assembly GCA_000404065.3. NCBI lineage: Eukaryota > Viridiplantae > Streptophyta > Pinopsida > Pinales > Pinaceae > Pinus > Pinus taeda. The sequence continues at coordinate 183,782 of APFE031187007.1, forward strand.
TTACACCTCATCTGTGGCAACACCTTCATGCTCCATTCTTTCATGACCGCTACCCTGAACCTTGTATCATAAGATCGTTTTCACCTCCACAAAATCATTTGCTCCATTCTATGTCGTATATGTGGGATTCATTAATGCCCTCCTACGACGGGTCACTTCATTTCAACATCAGCTCATTATCCAAGAAGTCGACTTAGGAACAACCCTTTCAGTACTTTGAAGCTTGCATGCCTCAATGACAAGTTTCTCACTTCCGGCAATAGGTTTACATCAATGGCCTTCGACTGAAAGATTTTACGTGGTGTTCGACGTCGGCTCATGTATTCACACCACGTGAATTGTACTACAATACATTGAGGGTCATCATCATTATCGGTGATTCCTCTCGCACCTGTTAACAACTTACATCATTGGCTAGTAATCAGGTGATGTCTTTCCATGTTCGACGTCAGAACATCTTTTCACATGGATCGACTTGTACTTCGGGTGAAGATTGAACAAGTTTGAAGACCCTAGATCTAGTTTCATCCATCCGGACTGCGATATATTCAGGAAAAATAAAGACATCAAATGTACATCATAGCTGCACAGATAATCATCCAAGCCAAGGGATGATGGCTCTACTAGAATCATCAGTCTACCACACAAACAGTTGTTTGTCCTATGTACATGAAAATGAATTTATAATGTTGAGCATGGGAATGCCCATCTCAGCTAGATCATGAAAATATTATGAAAATAATGTATTGTATTGTATCTTATTACAGGTAACCTTCCAGTTTCAAAAAATAGCGAATCCTCATGATAAATCATTTCAGAAAACATCAGAAGATTTACAACCTCATGCTTTAGAGGGCAACTGTTATAGACATATTTGGGTACTGCAACCCCAATCACATATGTACATAAACCAAGCGCTTCTAAACTCCTAAAAGTGTTGTTTCATACCGTAAAGGAACAAGGTTAGTTGATTACATCATTTCCCAGAAATTCTCTCTGAAAAACTGCTCAGAACTGGTCAAAATTGGACCATACAAACTGCTCCATGCTGAGGGTGTGATGCATACTGAAAATCCCTTTTGTAGGTTGCAATGAGCGAGAGCAGACAAATAGCAGAGGTAGTTTGCTAGGTGGAAACTCAGAGAATCTTTTAGAAACTGCTCATTTGACACTTACTTCTCTAAATTCGCCCAGGGATGAGTAAGAGATCATGAAATCTCCAAGTGGAACCAAGAACTATCAGAGAAATGACACTAATGAAAATCCCAGAAGTTGACTCACCCACCTGCAAATATCTATATATGGATCCCTCATCCTAGAGATCCAGAGGCTAGAATTTTGTATTTTTTAAGGAGGTGTTGTTGCTTTCTCTGTGAAACATTGTAGTGTTGGTGATCTAGCTTTTCATGAGGTGAAGAGGGCTTCATGCTGGGAGGATCGCACTGGGTCAAACCGTTGGGTTTTAATCCTCTCTTCTACTACTTTTATCAATAAAGTTATTTGAGTTTTCCTCCATATTCTTGTATATTTCTGAAGCTTGTATTGGTGTATGCATTTGTATGGTTAATATACATCTAATCCTATATTGTTTATGGTTATAGATCTCTATTCTTTGATGGTATTATGTTGCTTTGACTCTACAGGTGTTCTTTGAAGCAAGACAAGTGAGGAAAGAGTGGCAAAGCTTTGTCAAAGGGGGGAGGAAACAAGTAAGGAGCGAAGCAAAAGACTAAGGTTGGTACTATCTGCTTCTCTCTCATCTATCTCTCATAAAGGAAAACACAAGTAACTTTAGCTTGTTTGTTTCTAAGATAGCTACCCATCTTAGTGGGACTAGCAGCTCTGAATGGACACTCGTTTTCCTAGTAACATCCTCAATAGAAGCAAAGTATCAAGCCATGTGTGTAGCAATGTGCGAGGCAGTTTAGTTGCGGGGACTTCTCCATGATGTTGGGGAAGAACAGAGACAGTCGCAACAACAATTAGATGCGACAACCAAAGTTCAATCAAGTTGGCCAACAATCTAGTGTTTCACAAAAACACTAAACATATTGATACTCATTTTCATTTTGTCAAGGAGAAAGTGCAGTCTAAATAAATTCATCTTGAATATTGTAATACATGTGATAATGATGCGGACATTTCACTAAGCCCCTTGGAAAAGTAAAATTTCAAATGTTTAGGGAGATGTTAGGCATATATGTGAACCCATTCTCCATTAAGGGGGGGTTTTTAAGATAATGGAGAATATCCTAGAATAGGTAGAGTTGGTTCACATAGCTTCAGGATAGGAATTAGTTTATATTTCTTAGGATGCTATTCTAACTTCCCTAAAACCATGTATTCTATTTAATGTGTAATGTTGATGAACAATGTAGAGCGTTCTGTAGAGTTAGGCTCTCCTGATTCACACTCTCTTTGGTAGAGTTGACCAGTGGTTTTATTTTTAATACAAGCATTGCCATTTTTATCAATAATTTAGACATTGGGTATGATCTTGTGATTCTAAAGAGATTGAACTTTGATATGAAACACTAAATAATGTCGCCCACTAACAGGTAGACCAAAACCAATTTGTTTGTTTCCCACACAATAAAAGCAGAAGCCCTAAAACAATAACAAAGATAAATTTTTTGAAATGAACAGTAATTTTTTTTATTTATCCTCGGAATGTAAACCACCATTCTATAATCAGAAACCATTGTAGTAGAAAAATACCCAAAAGCTAGTACACCATGAAACATACTCCATGATGAATTATATATTGTAAACATGAAAATTGTGAAATCATAATAACATCATGTTATTTATTGCAAACATGATAACTTTGTTAAATAATTTTGTGAGAAACTTGCAAAATTTGCATCCATGAATATGCAGAGGCATAGTTGAATCAACTTTGGGATTGGGATTCTTGCAAACTCATTTGTTTCTTACATGATCATCTTGTCCGTCTAGGTGGAATGTGTGGTGGAGCTTTTTGTTCAGTGGTTTCAATCTTCCGTCTATCTATAATAAGTCCCTTTTTCCACTACATGCCCTCTATTTCTTCCAAATGAATTTCTAGGTGAGGAGACAAATTATCATAATATCCATCTCCCCTCACTTTAAACTTGACTACAACCCAATGCATCCATCCATAGTCATCATAATAATCGTCGTCTTCATGTGTAGAATGTCACCTCTAATTGTTTGTCCCTATTAGCCAACTCTTTTCACACACCTCACCCTATGGCATTATAACTGAAAAAATAATAGGCACATCATGCCACCCATATTTCCTTGCTTTAAATTTAAATGCGTACACCACTTTGTACCACATATTCACCGACAAAAGCCTGAAGTCAAATTGATCCTCAACTTCCAAAAAGCAAACATTTCTTAAGCGCATGCACTTTTGAATATAAACTCAGAGTGCCTAACTATTATAACAATAAAAATCCAATTAATTAATTCTAAAATATTCTATGATTACATGATTATTTGTATCATCAAAATTGTCATAATAATATTAAGTAGATCCAATTGATAATAATAAGCAGTGAGATTGAAAGGATTTCACATCTTCAGGACTGTAGTCTCCGATACAGAAATAGACAGCCATAATTTTCAATATATTTCAATTCGTTATAATGCATTAATAATTAGATAAATCACCTAAACTAAAGTTATTGGTAGCCTACTTGGGTATTATTACCTGAATTCGACCAGCAACACTAAAATATTTCGTAACTTGTCAAATATCTTTTTTTTTATCCCCTTCCTGAGATTTAGGGTGCTTGAAGAACACTATAAAGTATTTTATCTAAATAGTTTTATAAAGTATTGAATTATTTTATGTCAAATCTCAATCACGAATACATGCTGCTTTAACATAATAACATAAAAATATCAATACATTGAAACATATATTTATCTCAGAATGCATTGTTCTGGATTCAATCTTGGAATGCATCTAAAGTTGAATACATGCAACATCGAGATAGAAAATGAATTGACACTTGCAGGCATAGTTGATCACTAAATAACAAAAAAAACCAGAGCTAGTCCTGTAAATGAAGGTCCACCCCTTTATATAAGTTTCGCCCATTTTCCAGGGTTGGGATTTCTGGTATCCATGAAGAATAGAAGGAGCCCACGATGCCTTAAGTAGAGCCACAACCATAACAGGATAAATAACATTAAAAATTTGCACAACCTCAACGATTTGCAGTCTGAGAAGCCTTTAGCTCATGGAATAACCATGAGTGGTAAATGATGACACCATGATGACGCCATAATTGTAACATAAATGCTTTATTTTCTGGACCACCCAGGGCAGATGGAAATGAAGGGTCATCGTTTAGGTTTGGCTGTATAGCTCAATCTGCAAGTGACCATAAACTAATAAATTATATATATATATATATATGGAAAATATTTCCATCATAACTTTTATCCTATCCTATCTACTCTAGCAATTGAACTAGGAATTTAAACTCAAACTAGGCAACTATGGTCTAAATGTCTATCTCAAGGACATGCTTTTCATAGCATACATAGAAGTTATGATCTGAGGGTTTCAGTGACATACTATTCATTGTTTTTTGTCAGTGCGTTTATTGGAAACACACAGGGAGAATCGTGCACATCAAATTATATCTATATATATGTGTGTGTGTGTGTGTGTGTGTATCCGTCGTATTTTTAGTGACATATTATCTATTGTTTTTTGTTAGTGTCCTTATTCGAAATACATGGGGAGAATCATGCCTATATATATATATATATATATATATATAGATATTCCAACTAAAATATTCCATTATAATTTTTATCCTATCTTATCGTATAGAACTATAGCAATTGAATTAGGAATTTAAAATCGAACTCGACAAGTAAGGACATGCTTTTTATAACATACACAGAGCTTTGATCTGAGGGTTTCAGTGGCATACTATCTATTGTTTTTTGTCAGTACACTTACTGGAAAGAAATGGGGAGAATCGTGCACATCAAGATGGCAGTATGAAAGAACAAACAATAAAATATTTCCATCATAACTTTTATCCTATCCTATTGTATAGAACTCTAGCAATTGAACTAGGAATTTAAACTCGAACTAGGCAACTATGGTCTAAATGTCTATCTTAAGCCATTGAGGACATGCCTTTTATCACATACACAGAGTTGTGATTTGAGGGTTTCAATGACATACTATCTATTGTTTTCTATCCGTGCACTTACTTGAAATACATGGGGAGAATCATGCACATCAAGATGGCAGTATGAGGACATGCTTTTTATAACATACACAGAATTTTGATATGAGGGTGTTTCTGAGAAAGCTAGTGTCTATTTGATCTGCTAGTCCCACTAAGATGAGTAGCTATCTTAGAAACAAACAATTCAAAGTAACTTGTGTTTTCCTTTATGTATGATAGATAAGAGAGAACCAGAGAGCACCAACCTTAATCTTTCACTTGGCTGCTTGCTTGTTTCCTCTCTCCTTTGATAGAGCTTTCCACTCCTTTATCACTTGTCCCGCTTTAAAGAACACCTATAGAGACAAAGAAACAAAACACCATCAAAGCATAGAGATCTATAATACCATAAACAATGTAGAATCAGGAGTACATTAACCATAGAATTGCATTCACAAATACAAGATTCACAAGTACACAAGTATATGGAGGAAAACCAAATAACTTTATTGATAGTAGAAGTATAAGAGAGGATTAAAACCCAGCTATGTAATCCAGCATCATCCTCCGAGCATGAAATCCCTCTTCACCTCATGAAAAGCAAGATCACCCAACAATATAATGTCTCAAAGAGAAACCAACAACACTTCCTTACAAATTACAAAATTCCAGCCTCTGTATCTCTGTGATGAGGGATACATTTATAGATATTTGCAAAGGGGTGAGTCATCTTCTAAGTTTTTTATTAGTGTCATTTCACTGATAGTTCTTGGTTCCACTTGGAGATTTCATGATATGTTACTCATCCCTAGGCGAACTCAGAGAGGAAAGTGTTGTATGAGAAGTTTCTAGAAGATTCTCTGGGTTTCCACTTAGCAAACTGTCTCTACCATTTGTCTACTCTCGCCCATCGCATCCCACAAAAGGCTCTTTCAGTGTGCATTGCACCTGACCAGTGTAGCAACTAGTATGCATCACACCCTAAGCATGGAGCAGTTTATATGGGTCAGTTTTGGCCAGTTTTGAGTGGTTTTTCAGGTGGAACTTTTAGGAAATGATGTAATAAGTTGACCATGATCCTTTAGGGTGTGAAACAACACTTTTAAGGGTTTAAGAGCCCTTGGATTATCGACATATGTGATTGGGGTTACAATGCCCAAACATCTCTATAATAGTTTCCCCCTAAAGCATGAGGTCATAAATCTTCTGATGTCGGGTGAAGTGCTTTATCATGAGGATCCAAGGTTTTTAGAACTAGAAGGTGCCCTGTAATAAGATACAATACAATAAATTATCTTCATATTATTTTCATGATCTAGCTGAGGTGGGCATTCCCCTGCTCAACCTTATAAATTCATATTCATGTATATAGGATAGACAACTGTCTATTGTTGCAGACTAGTGATTCTTGTAGAGCCATCCTTCTTTAGCTTAGATGATCATCTATGTAGCTATGGTGTACATTTGATGTCTTTATTTTCCTGAATATATCGCAGCTCGAATGGATGAAACTAGATTCGAGGTCTTCCAACTCGTTCAATCTTCGCCCGATGTACAATTCGATCCATGTGAAAAGATGTTTTGAAGTCAAACATGGAAAGACATCGCTTGATTACCAGCCAGTGATGTAAGCTGTTAACAGGCGTGAGAGGAATCATCGATAATGATAATGACCCTCAAGGTAATACATTACAATTCACATGGTGTGAATATATGAGTCGATGTCGAATACCACGTAAAATATTTTGGTCAAAGGCCATTGATGTAAACCTGTCGCCAAAAGTGAAAAACTTGCCATTGAGGCATGCAAGCTTGAAAGTACTGAAAGGATTGTTCCTAAGCCAACTTCTTGGATAATGAGCTGATGTCAAAAAGAAGTGACCCATTTTAGGAGGGCCTTAATGTATCCCACATCTACGATAGGAAATGAAGCAAATGATTTTCTGGAGGTGAAAATGATTTGATGATACAAGGTTCAGGAATGGCGGTCATGAAAAATGGAGAGTGAAGGTATTGCAGTGGATGAGGCATTAGCTAGGTTGATGAATTCTCTGAATGACTTATCTTGAACATATCAGTGACACTAAAATGGATTGGTAGTGTTAACCCCAAAAATGGATGGTACGGAGGACCAATGGTGATGTGACTGATGAACGGAATAACCCAACCCGACTCAATCATGGTGATGGAGTGAAAGTGTCATCTTCATGAGCAACCTGCTACCAATGAAGTTCTTCAAGTTTTCTTCCCTTTTTCTCCAGTCATTTCTGACCAATACCTCTTTATTTTTGTCAAGCTTGAGGAGGATAACATATGCTTGTTCTATAATTTTCCCTTCGGGCAAACTTGTCGCTATGTTTTAGCAAGCCTAGCGACAGTGAAACTCTCTCTTGTCTGGATGGACAAGTTTGTCGCTATTGTTTTAACGAGTTTAATGACAAAGATAACTCGGTCCTTTTCATTTTTAGAGAGTTTAACAAGGGACGAAAATGAATTTCAACAATCCTTTTTCGTGGCATAATCACTTAAGTCTGAAAAAGTATAAAATAATACGAAAGGGATGACTTTTCGATAGTTTTAGCGAGCCGAAAAAGACAAGCGCTCGATCTTTTTGTGGAATGATCCCTTAGGTCCAAAAAGATTTAGATGTAGAGGAGGGATGGCACATCACCTTACTTTGATGAGCTAGAAAGAAGCTCGGCAATATTTTCATATTCTACGAGTCTAAAAAGAGCTTAAAAGAGACTCGTCTTTGAGGAATGAGTGATGTTTTCGGGTAACCACTGGTTCCAGGTAAGTTTGGAACTTTTCAAACATGGCAGTGTAAAGAGGGTGGCTAACAGAATCACTCATCACAACTATTCCTCGAAAGGGTAAACAATCAAGTGGAAGCGTATGATCGGCCAAAAGAATGGGGGTGATGATGAGAACACAACCAAGGCTCAAAAGGCTGATAGCAAGGCGATCACGAAGGTTATTTACCAAGGGTGGATTCATTTTTTAATGAGCTTGAATATTTAGAAACTATGCTCAGTGGTGGATTTATTTTTTTAAAGAGCTTGAACCTTGCAGTAACTTTGCTCATTGCTAGGTTTATTTTTTAACGAGCTTGAACTTTGCCGAAACATTGCTCGCTGCTAGGTTTATTTTTTAACGAGCTTGAACTTTACGGAAACATTTCTCGCTAGTGATCTTTAAAGATGTCTCTTATTAGTAGTTTCATTTTTTAGTGAGCTTGCCCCATGCAAAAATTTTCTCAGCTGCCCTTTCATGCAGGCTAGAAACGACCAACTACAGAACTAGCTACACTAAGAGTTAATGAACTACTAAGGTTAGGTAGGATAGTTTCTGACAAAACGTTTCCTTTGCTTTGCCTACATGCCACTGACAAAGGTGAATGGTGGATCAGAACATTCACCTAACCTAAGCAGTTGTTACTAAGGGTTAATCTAAAACACTATGAGGTTAGAGTTATGTTGGTCACTTTTTACTTGCATAAAAAAGGTTTGCATGCCCCCAGGTGTTGAGAAAATGATAATTTCCAGTTACCTTATAGAAGTTCCTGCATTTAAGCAGGATTTTTCCCTCTGCGGAGCAGAAAAAGCACTTCCTCGACTCTATCCATCGAAATAGACAAAGGTGAATGGTGTGAGCTTCCAATCACATAACGTGCGAGGAGATCCTATTTCAGACTGATCCCATATCCTACATGGAAATGGTATTTCAGACCAATCATATAACCTTCAAGGAAATTTGTTTTTTTCAACTGTGTTCGCCTACCGAAGCAGACCAGTGTGCATGCCCCCTAAGCTTCGTTACATTCACCAAATTACCCACGGTAATTTGGTGGATGAACTGAGGTTGAAGAGACATTCCTTGTGCAAAGAGACCATTTAGGGATGGTGTTTGACTCGTAATTGTGTTTGAACTGGGAGATGAAAGCTAGTCGACAAGTTTCACCATTCTGCCTTCATGCGGGAAGCACATTACCCAAAAGAGTGTGGAAACAATAGCTCCCATGCTGTAAATGTAGTCACGCCCAAGGAGTAGATTGTAATCTAGTGGCCCTTGGACTACCATCATGTTCAAGTGAATGGTTTTCCTTCTCAAAGTTATAGGAAAATTTGGAAGGATCCCTAACGGTCGACTGGTTCCTTTGTTGAAGCCTAACAAATTTTGATTCTCAGGCAGAAGCGATGGCGAACCAAGCGCTTTACAAGTAGTTGAGGAAAGGATACTCACGGAAGCCCCTTCATTTATGATATTTCCAGACATGATCATTTTGTAAACTTGTAATATGATTCAGAATGGTACATTAGATAGAAGGCAGGGTCCTGCTAGTAGATTCCAATCGAAGGAAATGACTAGATTGCATGGAGGGGGGACCGAATAAATGGCTGGATGAATCTCTTGAAATGGGGAACTTCCCTCTTGTGGTAAAGGAATGGGTAGATTGCCCCCATGTTCATCATATTCTGTATTAACAAAAATAATTTGAATGGTGTTGTTCTCATTCTCTTTGGGAATTGTATCATTTGAAGGTGGACCTTCTAAAGGCAAGACTAGGTCGGCTGCCATCCCAACCTGTTGACTTTGGTCCAGTATGGACTGAGAGGGTTTATCTTCAATGATAGGCATTTTGACTGACAATAGAGTTGTGTCAGTCGATTTTCAACTAACAATGGACTTGGCAAGAGTTTCTTGTATACAAGCTGAAGTCGTTGTAGTGAAGTAGGATGGTTATCCAAGACACTTTTAGCTTCGTCCAGAAAAGGACAATGGTAGAGGGCATTATCGCCTTCACACAACCTACAAGGAAATCTGAATCTTCCTTTTTGTACATTGATTTCATTTTCGTTAGTCGATGGTGTGTTCTCAACATGATCGACAGAGGTTGATGACACCAGATGGTGCAAGCGGGGAGACTAGTCTCTCAAGATCTGTGGAATGCAAGGACAATCTTGATGAAAGTGGTTTCCTTTGCAAATTATGCATGGAGATTTGGGTTTGGAAGCTGCGGTGTGTGGATTTTCATTGGACGATGCATGGTTTCTCCCTTGCTTGAATTGATTCTTCTTCTTCTTCTCCTTCCCTTTCTTCTTCTTCTCAGTGACTTGGTTTTTAGTATCACTAGTTTCACCAAGCGAAGAGGAAGAAGGAAAAGGAGAAACAAACAAACTAGAAGGTGAGGGGGCAACTCCAGTATCATTTGGTTGCTGATTTGATCACTGAGGAATTACGGTATTTTGAGCGATAGAGGTTGAGAATAGCCATACCGGCAGGCCAATTATGATTCCTAGAAGGGACAATGTAGCCATATATGGGGCACCAACATCTCCCCAAGAAGAGAAAGGACAAGGATTCCCCCCAAGGGGAAATCCTTGATTGGTGGACTCCATTTCCTCAATCTAAGATCAATGAGGGAACAAGGATTTTATTCCGAATTAAATAACTTTTATGACACTTTGACACAACTTGCTTTTTCAATTTTTAAGAGTCGAGAAAAAGCCAAACGTGACTCTAGTCGTCTTCGATTTTTAATGAGCCTGAAGTCACAAGTGCTCAGATGGACCTTTTCTTTTAGGGAGTTGAAAAGGAATGAAAGTGACTACTCTGGAAGTCTAGACAGAGGGATTACCAAACCAATCACAAAACTACAATATACACCTTGGTGGTAAATTAAAGAGAAATTACCAAGGACTTTATGTATGACAGTCAATCTTCCCGAATGTTGTGTTCAATGCATTGCGATCGATAGGGTGGTAGACACGGCTTCCTAAGGATAAAGGATATTTGCCTATTGTGGTCTCCCAACATATACACAACGGTACGGGGAGCACAATTCCGTACTGGCACTTGTCATATCAAAAAGGAGGAATCACCCAACCTTCGATGAAAATGATAGTTACAAGGTTTTACAACGTTGGAACACATCTCTAGCCTAGACTTCTATATGTGTTGTGTTAGGTTCCAAAGCATTTTTATGTTCATTGAGGTTTATTTTAGAGTAAATGTTTCTTAAAAATTTGTCTTTCAAGGTTCACCACATGATACAGATGTAAAATTCCTAAATATGCTATCTAAAATGATAAACAATCATTTGTTCTCTTTTAGCAATGAAAATCCTAGCTACTAAGGAAAGAAAAGTACGATTCTTTCAACAGAGAGCAGAGAGTACACACTAAATGCACTTTTCCTAAATCATTTTCTGCATGCAATCTAAATGCAAATGGACATGCATGTATTTGTTTTTCTGCTTCTTTAATGTGAGAATTCCAAAAAGGAAAACTAAGTATAGATCTGAACTATTTTCTTCAAAGTGACACTTCAAAAATTTATTTTCAAAATGAAAGGAAGACTAAAATGACACTTTTGATTCCGAATGGAAAACTGCTTTCGACACTTAAAATATTAACAATTCAAATCAAATACAATGACAAAAGTACAATCAACTATCTAGAAGAGGAAGACTTTATGACACTCTTCTTCTTGACTCAAAACAACAGTTACGACACTTTTGAATCAAAAGACGTCAGTTCGATTAAGTTACTCTTGACAAAGGAGGACTATAAATGATAAAAAATACATTAAAAAACATTCACAATTCATGATCAATGGAGGCTGAATAATGTAAAGGAAGAAGGCTTCAACAATGATATACTGATCATCAACAACAAAACTACTTAATAGAGTTGAAAACAAAGAAGAAAAAACCTAATTCCAGAGAAGAAAATAGTATCATTCAGTCATCGCACCTATCCTTAAGGGAAACATGGATTTATCTCACCTACAACACACAGGAGGTGCGATGCATCCAGGTTTCTAGTTACAAACAATGCAATGGACCAGGGAATGAAACTGAGCTTGGTTTTTGCTCAAAATTTGCAGCTAAGTTATGATAGAAAGTAACAATAAAGTATAGGGGTATGATCTTGAGGTTATTGAGTTACCACAAGGGCACTTAATATGTTTGTAAGTCATATGTTCAGTTCATAAACCAACCCAGAGATTGACTGAAGCAGCATTGATCTACTTTGCAGTTTCATAGAAAAATCAGTTCGAAGGCTAGTTGGCTTAACTTCAGGCTCTATCTGTAGTTTATAAAGCAAACAACAATAACAAACAAACAAACAAACTAATCACTCCCCAATGGAGGCGCCATTTTGTTTATGGGAAAACTAGTGTCTATTTGATCTGCTAGTCCCACTAAGATGAGTAGCTATCTTAGAAACAAATAGTTCAAAGTAACTTGTGTTTTCCTTTATGTATGATAGATAAGATAGAAGCAGAGAGCACCAACCTTAATCTTTCACTTGGCTCCTTGCTTGTTTCCTCTCTCATTTGATAGAGCTTGCAACTCCTTTCTCACTTGTCCCACTTTAAAGAACACTTGTAGATACAAAGCAACAAAACACCATCAAATCATAGAGATCTATAATACCATAAACAATGCAGAATCAGAAGTACATTAACCATACAATTGCAATCACAAATAGAAGATTCACAAGTACACAAGTATATGGAGGAAAACTCAAATAACTTTATTGATAGTAGAAGTAGAAGAGAGGATTACAACCTACCTATCTGATCCAGCATCATCCTCCCAGCATGAAAGCCCTCTTCACCTCATGAAAAGTAAGATCACCCAACAAGACAATGTCTCAAAGTGAGACCAACAACACTTCCTTATAAATTACAAAATTCCAGCCTCTGGATCTCTGTGATGAGGGATCCATTTATAGATATTTGTAGAGGGGTGAGTCAGCTTCTGGGTTTTTGATTAGTGTCATTTCACTGATAGTTCTTGGTTCCACTTGTAGATTTCATGATCTCTTACTCATCCCTGGGCGAATTCAGAGAGGCAAGTGTCATATGAGAAGTTTCTAGGAGATTCTCTTGGTTTCCACTTAGCAAACTGTCTCTACCATTTGTCTACTCTCGCCCATCGCACCCCATAGAAGGCTCTATCAGTATGCATCGCACCTAGCTAGTGTAGCATCCAGTATGCATCACACCCTAAGCATGGAGCAGTCTGTATGGGTCAGTTTTGGCCAGTTCTGAGTGGTTTTTCAGGTGGAACTTCTGGGAAATGATGTAATCAGTTGACCATGATCCTGCAAGATGTGAAACAACACCTTTAGGGTTTTAATATCCCTTGGTATATTGACATATGTGATTGGGTTTGTAGTGCACAAAGATGTCTATAACAGAGGGTTTCAGTGACATACTATCTATTGTTTTCTGTCAGTGCACTTACTGGAAAGACATTGGGAGAATCGTGCACATCAAGATGGCAGTATGAAAGGAGGAATAGTAAAATATTCCCATCATAACTTTTATCCTATCTTATCGTATAGAACGCTAGCAATTGAATTAGGAATTTAAACTCGAACTGGTCAACTATGGTCTAAATGTTTCTCTTAAACCATTGAGGTCATGCTTTTTATAACATACACAGAGTTTTGATGTGAGGGTTTCAGTGACATACTATCTATTGTTTTATGTCAGTGCACCTACTGGAAAGACATGGGGAGAATCGTGCACATCAAGATGGCAGTATGAGGACATGGTTTTTATAACATACATAGAGTTTTGATCTAAGGGTTTTAGTGACATACTATCTATTGTTTTCTATCAGTGCACTTATTGGAAAGACATGGGGAGAATCGTGCACATCAAGATGGTAGTATGAAAGAATGAACGGTAAAATATTTACATCATAACTTTTATCCTATTGTATCGTATAGAACTCTAGCAATTGAACTAGGAATTTAAAATCAAATTGGGAAACTATGGTCTAAATGTCTATCTTAAACCATTGAGGAAATGTTTTTTATAACATACATAGAGTTTTGATCTGAGGGTTTTAGTGACATACTATCTATTTTTTTCTGTTAGTGCGCTTACTTGAAAGACATGGGGAGAATCGTGCACATCAAGATGGAACTATGAAAGAACGAACAATTAGAGAAATTCGAGAATTTTTTTTGTCATAATTCAATTTGTCTTTATTGGTCAACAGAGACCTAGAAAGGATCTCTCCCTATGTGTATTGTAATGATGAATTTCGGGACATGGTCGTAAGACCAATTTGCCTCTCCTTCAAAAATTTAGTTTTAATAATTCATAGATGTGAATGTGAATGTGAATGTGAATGAGAATGAGATAGACACACTTAATGTTTGTTTGGATTATTATTAAAACTATTGCACCCATATAAATTAAATTGTTGGTAATATCATGATGACATTTAACATATCATACATGTTTCTTATATTAAAAATATCATAAAGATATAGTTTTATTTTAAATAGTTATTAATTAATACAGGAATTAATATATAAGTATTTTTTAGTACAATTTATTATTTTTCTCAATCTAAGAGAAAGAGTGAAGGTTAATACAATAATATTCATAGACATGTAACCATTAAATCAATATTTCTCATCACCATGTCACTCACAAGGAAGTGAACCTAGGTACAAGAAATAACAATAATTCTTCATAACCACCTAAGATAACTCCATGGTGCCTCTTCCTCCACAACCCACCATAGTCAAGGCTAGACTAGTATGCTCTTGTTTCCTAGTAACAACTTCTTTTGGAACCTTGTAGAGGTGTAAAAACTATGAATTTAACCCATGGATGATCACCATTCTAAGCCCATCATTTTGGGAGAAAGGGCTTATCCTCATGCACTTAGCCCTGCCCTATTTGTACCCACAAAACCCTAGCAATGATGGAGATTTTATGCCTGAAGTCGGTCCACCAATCTACAGTTACAATGGAAGGCTCAGATTGACGATCTTAATGAATTGTGAAAGGAATCCCCCTATGATGTGAGTTGAATTGGGGGTGGTGGGATCACAACTCGTGGTTCTTGATGGAGGGTCCACCCTTTCAATCAAATGACATGGATTTGGAAAAACTTAAATAAATGCCTTTCTTTTATTGTGCAGTTGGGGGGGGCATCCCCCTATGATGTAGGTAAGGGCCGTATGCACTATTGGTTCCACCATAGTTTGTCATGGTTTCACTCTCTCTTGAGTTATTGGTGACTTCCCTCAACAATAACCAAGAGAATATTCATGGTTCTCAATAGTGCCAGTGTAGTGCATGTACTTCCAATGAATGCAATGAGTTAATGAGAGTCCCACATACCATTTGGTTACTTACATCTCACAAAAATTTGAATGTGTTGCTTCCTTAATTACTGAGAGATTACTTTCAGTTCAGATAATGAGATGAGCTTGTTAGCTCTGCTATATAACTATGGTTTTTGAAGGTTAGAGATAAGCTTGGTTGTGTTGGTTATGCTCAAAGGAGGCCCATAATGGTCATTTTTGCCTTTTTCCTTTACCCCACTTATCCTCCTCTCATCTCCTTTTCCTCTGTTTTTTCTTTTAAGAAAACCACAAAACCCCTTTTTCCTTAAGCCCGAGTGCAAAGGCTTAGACCTGCCATAAAACTATAGCCATGTGACTTTGCATCTTTTAAAAACTCATCGCCTTTAATCTCCACCATTGACTTCCCCCCGCCGATCCAACGGCTCTCGTCGCGCCCGATAAAGCAACCTGCACAACCATTTCTCGACTGTCCGATCATCCCCATTGAGATCTGACGGAATTCGCTCTCCCTGCACTCGCAACTCACCTGAACGTTAGCACGGAATGAGAGCGTTTTTTCTCTCTCATCTGCCGCTACATTTTGGCCTCTGAGTGGGATCACACGCCCCTTTCCTTTTACTGCTTTATGCTCAAAGGTAGTGCGATCAATACTGTTTACTGCCTAACCTGTCTGCCCGCTCGTTTAACTACCACGTAGCTTCATTGCTTTATCATCATTAGATCTGGCCGTACAAGATCTAATGGCCTAAAATCAACTCACTCCCACCTTGTTTGATAAACCCGTAGAACCATTGCTCGCCGTTTGTTTCCTCAATCCAACGGCCATTATCTCTGCTCATCGAACCTGTCCGTTCGCCCATGCACTCCACGTCCTTTGACCACTCTGTTTGCTCGACGAAGGGAGGTGACCAACATGCCTGCACTAGTTGTAGTAAAGCACCAACAACCATGTTTAATAGACAGTATGGCTAAGGGAGAGAAAGGACAAGCACGAGCCTGTAACTGCATTTACCAGTTCTGGAGCTACACTGATATGAACGCTCCAACTACCTAAGAGGACAGCACAACACCTAAAAGGATTAGATTCACTCACTGAAGCAAGCGAGCCTGTTCAGAGACTCCATCAGGCTGTTAAATGCAGTTGGTGATCAATTATGACCCCTACATACCTAGACGGCCAAGTGCCTTTGTAATGTAAAATCTATAAATACCCAGAAACAAGATGTAATCAGGGTTTATGGTTGATGTTTTGATGTAAGGTTCAACTTCTGAAGACTGTGGATATTTTTCCACTTGCAGGATCTCGTCTTCATTTTCAGCTAATACAAGCTTATTTTGTTGTTAACTGCTCACTTTCCATTTCCTCTCTGTTCTAAGTTGTGCTTGATATGTTGTATTCTTGATCTTTAAGGTTTAGCACTAGAAAGTTGTCATCCTATTTGTGCATTAGTAGAATAGATTTACAGGCTTCTTACTGGTTGCAGCTGGCCATCACATGGGCTTGTGCATATTTTGGTGTGGTCAGTATTCTCCATATTCACCTTATCTCAAACTGTGAGTAGACGGTGGTTTAAAGCCTTGTAGTCTGGGGGTGTTCATGCATGTTTGGAGTGAAACAAAGTAGAAGTGGTTATCTAGCTTGAACAAGCATCATTCCTTACATTCATACATTGCAACAATAAGTTGAATTTATATGTTACCAGGAATCTCTGAGCTACAACCTAGGAGAGTTTCTTAGAGCGATAACATAATTGGCGCCGTTGCCGGGGATCGAAGATTGAAGCTTAGCTTCCCTCAGAGAATGACACAAATCCAGCTTTGATCATAGATAAATTTTGGACACATTTTTGGTTGTAATCATCTATCTGGCGACTCTACTGGAGGACCAACCTATTGTCAACTCCACTTTATAGCTTTGTCTTAGTTTGTGATGCATACTCGGAGAAATCCTCAGAAATCGCCAGTTGACCCAGTGCCTGACCCTGAGAAGATTGTCAAGCAAAGAAAAACATCACAGAGAGAAGCATCAGGATCAAGTAAGCCTAAACAATCTTGTGCATTTTAGCAAGAAAGGCTTGTAGCTGAGCATGTGTATGTTGAGAGTATAGAGCCTAGTACTGTCAGTAAAGAAACATTTCCAAAGATTCACAATGCTCCTTGTTCAATACGTTCCCCTTTGGATATCAATCCAAAGAAAACCTCCCCTATAGTCCACCAGTTTCCTTCTGCCCTGTCATTTATTTTTTAGCCTTCTGTCACCCAAATGACTAGTGCCCCTCCATCTACCCAAGTCATGGTAGGCCAACAAGCACCCACAAATATGGAAAGAATCATAGCTGTGAGGTATGGACCCTTAGTCCTACCTATTCCTTTGAATACTATGCCTACAAGAGAATATCAGAAATACATGCCTAAGTTCACTGGTACAGAGGGAGTAACTGCTGAAGAGCACCTTGAGTCTTTTTATAGTTATGATGATAACCTAGATATCAGTGAGGATGATGTGTGGATGAGAGTATTTTTCTAGAGCCTTGATGGAGAGGCTAGAAAGTGGTTCAAAGAGCTGACCCCTAGGACTATAGCAGACATTGAAGCATTAGATGATGTGGTTTTGAAGCATTGGGGGCGTAAGAAAGACCTGCTATATTACCATACTAAGTTTGGAAACCTCAAGAGGGAAAATGGGGAATCATTGTCTAATTTTAATAAAAAATTCAATCGTATGTATAGCAAGATACCAGCTGAAGTAAAGGGTACCCCCACCTCTGCCAAGCTCACATATGCAAATGCATTTGACTCTGATTTCTGCCTACTGTTAAGAGAAAGAAGATGTTCCACTCTAACTGAAATGCAAGACACAGCCTTAGAAGTGGAATCTGATATCATGGCTGCAGAGAAACTCAAGGGCCATGCTAATAGAAGGAGGCAGAGAGGTGAGGCTTCTTCTTCCTTTGCATCATCTTCAGAGCCAAAAATAGACAAAATGACTAAGATGATCGAGTCATTGGCTGCTGAAATATCCAAACTTAAGGTTGAGCAGAGCTCTGGGAAAACAAGGCTTCTAAACACATCTGCTCCAAGAAATCCGAATCCATTCAAAACAGTAAATGATCAATTGTGAATCATTCAGAGGAATAAATAAGCCGACGAAGAGCAAACGGTTAAGGCTCCTTTCCAAAACGTAGTCATGGAGGAGGAGCAATTAGATGAAGAGGATGAGATTCACTGCATGGAAGACAAGGGCAGTGCTACCTTTTTGACATTGGTTGCCTATGAAGAATCATTACTCCAGGACCAGAATAGTCAAGAATGGGACAGAGAAGCTATTCTGTAGACTGATGAACAACAAAGATATAATCTTAGGTCAAGAATAAGCAATGTCAAGGAGAATATTGTCCAAAGAGTTGATATCCCAACAGAGCAACAAATTAACAAATAGAAAAGACCAGCAGCTGATCCTGTCATCCCCAAAGCATTAGCTCAAGAGGTAAGAGGCCTTGACAAGTCCCCTTCCCCTTTTAGTTTTGAATCAGAAGTCCAGAAGTTAAAAATATTTGTACCTTTGATATAACTTGTAAAGAGTGAGGTCTTTAGAAAGCCTATCCTTGCTGCCCTTGAGCTGAAAGCCACACAAGCCTCTGCCGAATATGTCAATTTGCAAGATGAAAAACCTGCAATTGTGCTTAGCCTAATGACTGAACCTGTTGATGATACTTCTCCATCATTTTATGTCTCCTTGACCATTCATGACAAAATCCTCCACAACTGTCTACTGGACACAAGGGCCAGCGACAATCTGATGCCCAATGCTATCATGGAAGAGTTAGGCCTTGATATCACCCGACCATATCATGATTTATTCTCCTTTGATTCAAGGAAGGTAAAATGTCTGGGGTTGATCAAAGATTTAGCTATCACCCTAACTCAGCTGCCCATGAAAACCATGATGATGGACATTGTGGTAATAGATGTTCCCCCTAAGTTTGGCATGATGTTGTCCAGAGGGTTGTTATAGACATATTTGGGCACTGCAACCCCAATCTTATATGTCCATAAACCAAGGGCTTCTAAGTCCCTAAAAGTGTTGTTTCATACCTTAAAGGAACAAGGTCAGCGGATTACATCATCTCCCAGAAGTTCTCCATGAAAAAATGCTCAGAACTGGTCAAAACTGGACCATCTCACGTGCTCCATGGTCAAAGTGCAATGCATCACACCTAATGCACATGGGGGGTGTGACGCATACTAAAAATCCCTTCTATGGGGTGCGATGGGTGAGAGTAGACAAATGGCAGAGACAGTTTGCAAGGTAGATGATCATGGAATCTTCCATAAACTTCTCCTGTGACACTTGCCTCTCTGAATTCGCCCAGGGATGAGTAAGAGATCATGAAATCTCCAAGTGGAATTGATAACTATCAGAGAAATGACACTAATCAAAAACCTAGAAGCTGACTCACCCACCTGCAAACATCTATATATGGATCCCTCATCCTAGAGATCTAGAGGCTGGAATTTTGCATCTTCTAAGGAAGTGTTGTTGGTTTCTCTGTGGAACATCATAGTGTTGGGTGATCTAAGCTTTTCATGATGTGAAGAAAGGCGTTCATGCTGGGAGGATGGTGTTGGGTTAGATCAATGGGTTGTAATCCTCTCTTCTACTACTTCTAGCAATGAAGCTATTTGAGTTTTCCTGCATATTCTTGTATGTCTGAGTTGATATATGCATTTGTATGGTCAATATATATCTGATCCTATATTATTTATGATTGTAGATCTCTATGCTTTGATGGTATTATGCTTCTTTGACTCTATAGGTGTTCTCTGAAGCAGGACAAGCGAGGAAGGAGTGGCAAAGATCTGTCAAAGGGGAGAGGAAACAAGCAAGGAGCCAAGCGAAAGACTGAGGTTGGTACTCTCTACTTCTCTCTCATATACTTCTCATAAAGGAAAACACAAGTGACTTTAGTTTTTTTGTTTCTAAGATAGATACCTGTCTTAGTGGGACTAGCAGCTCTGAATGGACACTAGTTTTCCCAATAACAAAATGGCGACTCCACTGGGGAGCGAATAGCTTGTTTGCTTGTTTTTAGTTTGTTTACTTTATAAACTACAAACGGAGCCTGAAGTTATGCCAACTAGCCTTCGAACTACTTTTGCTATGCAACTGCAAAGTAGATAAACACTGCTTCAGTCAATATCCGGGTTAGTTTATGAATTAAACATCTGACTTGCAAACATACTAAGTGCCCTAGTGGTGGCTCAAGTAACCTCATTAGATCAGTGCCTATGTTTTGTATTTACTGACTATCATTAGCTCAGCCTAAATCCCTGAACTAAGCTACAAACTGTGACCAAAAACCAAGTTAAGTCTTGTCCCTGGACCATCGCACTGTCTCTTTTGACAGTCTGGATGCATTGCACCTCCTGTGTGTTGTAGGTGAGATGCATCCCTATTTCCTTATGTTACAAGTGCGATGATCAGATAAGACTGTTTCTGCCTCTAGATTTTGGTTTTTCTTCACTCTCTTCAACTTTATAAAGGAGTTTTGCTATCTGTGATCAGTATACCACTGTTGAAACTCCCTTCCTTTGCATTATTCAGCCTCCATTGTACAAATAATTGTGAATGTTTTTACGTATTTTTCGCCATTTACAGTTCTCCTTTACAAATAGTAGCTTAATCAAACTGTCATCTTTTGATTTGAAAGTGTCACAAGTGTTGCTTTCAGTCAAAGAAAAGAATCCTCCTCTTTTTTATAGTCGGTTACACTGTTACTCTTGTATTTGATTTGAATTAATAGTATTTCAAGTGTTGAAAGTAGTTTTCAATTCAAAATCGCAAAGTGTTGTCCTTATCTTCCTTTCGTATTTTGAAAAGAAAATTGTTAGTACTATCGCTTTGAAAAGATAATTCAAATTTGTACTTAGCTTTCTTTTTGTCATTCACACATTAAAGAAGCAAAAAACAAATACATGCATGTGCATTTGCATTCAGACTGCTTTTGGAGATTGATTTAGGACAGTGCATTTTAGTGTGTGCTCTCTGCTCTATGTTGAAAGAATTTCGCTTCTCTTTCCTTAGTAGCTAGGATTTTCATTGAAAAAAGAAGAGTAAACAACTGTTTATCATCTTAGATTTCATATTTAGGAGTTGTATATCTACATCACACGATGAACCTTAAAGGCAAACTTCGTAAGAAAGATCAACTATAAAATAAATTTCAATGAACATAAAAACACTTTGGAACCTAACGCACAACATTTAGAAGTCTAGGCTAGAGATGTATTCCAACGTTGTAAAGCCTGGTAACTATCGCTTTCATCGTAGGTTGGGTGATTCCTCCTCTTTGATATGACAAGTGTCAGTACAAACTAGTGTCCCCATGTACCATCGAGTATATATTGGGAGTCCAAAATAGACTATATCCTTTATCCTCAGGAAGCCGTGTCTGCTGCCCTATTGATTGCAATGCACTGAACACAGCATTCGGGATGATTGACTACCATTCCGTAAAAAGTATTAAGCAGTTTTGCGATTGGTTTGGTAATCCCTCTGTCTAGATTTCCAGAGTAGTCACTTTCATTTCTTTTTAGACTCCTTAAAAGAAAAGGTCCATCTAAGTACTTGTTACTTCAGGCTCATTAAAAACTGAAGGCAACTTGAGTCATCTTTATCTTTTTCTTGACTCTTAAAAATTGAAAAAGCAAGTTGTGTCAAAGCGTCATAAAATTTATTTTAATCGGAATAACATCCTTGTTCCCTCGTTGATCTTAGGTTGAGGAAATGGAGTCCACCAACCAAGGATTTCCCCTTGAAGGGAATCCTAGTCCTTTCTCCTCCTGGGGAGATGTTGGTGCACCTCATATGGCCACATTGTCCCTTCTAGGATTGATAATTGGCCTACCAATATGGCTCTTCTCGACCTCTGTCGTTCAAAGCACCATGATTCCTGAGCAATCAAATTAGCAACCGAATGATACTAGGGTTACCCCCAAACCTTCTACTCTATTTGTTTCTCCCTCTCCTTCTTCCTCTTCACTTGGTGAAGCTAAGAACCAAGTAACTAAGACGAAGAAGAAAGGGAAGGAGAAGAAGAAGAAGAAGCCAATGGCAAAAGTGGGCAACCAAGAATCATCTAGCAAAAATCCACACACTGCATCATCCAAACTTAAATCTCCATGTTTCATTTGCAAAGTGGACCTCTATCATCGAGATTGTCCTTGCATCCCACGGATCTTAAGGGATTGGTCTCCCTGCTTGCACAATCCGGTGTCCTCAACCTCTAATGATCATGTTGAAAGTACACTGTCAACTAGTGAAAACGATGTCACTGGGAAAAAAGGAAGATCTAAGATTCCTTGTAGACTATGTGAAGGCAATCATGCCATCCACTGTTGTCCCTTCCTAGACGAAGCTAAAAGAGTCTTGGATAACCGTCCTACTTCACCGCTAAGACTTCCTCCTCGATACAAGAAACTCTTGCTGAGTCCATCACTAGTTGAAAATCCGACTGACACACCTTTGTGGTTAGTCGAAGCATCTATCATTGAAGATAAACCCTTTGAATCCACACTGGACCAAATTCAATAGGTCGAGACGGCAGTCAACCCAGTCTTGTCTTCAGAAGGTCTACCTTCAGATGATACAATCACCAAAGAGAATGAGAACGACACCATTCAAATTCTTTTCATAAACATAGACTCTGATGAACATGGGGGAAATCGACTTGTTCCTTTACCGCAAGAAGGAAGTTCGTCGGAGATGTATCTAGTCGTTTATTCAGTCCCACCTCCAAGAAACCTAGTCATTTCCTTCGACTGGAATCTACTAGGCAGACCTCGTATACCGTCTAATGTACCATTCCGAATCATAATACAAGCTTACAGAATGGTCATGGTCTGTACCATCATGGATGAAGGGGCTTCTGTGAGTATCCTTTCCTCAATTGCTTGGAAAGCGCTTGGTTCGCCATCGCTTCTACCTAAGATACGAAATCTAACAGGCTTCAAGAAAGGAACCAGTCGACCGTTAGGGATCCTTCCAAATTTTCCTATAACTTTGAGAAGGAAAATAGTTTATCTGAACACAATGGTAGTCAAGGACTTTTAGATTACAATCTACTCCTTGGGTGTGACTATACTTATAGCATGGGAGCTATTGTTTCCTCACTCTTTCGAGTGATGTGTTTTCCGCATGAAGGCAGGGTAGTCCAGCTCGTAGACCAGCTTTCATTCCCTAGTTCACACATAGCTAATAGTCAAGTCCCATTCCTAGTTGGTCTTTTTGTACAAGGAATGTCTCATCAATCTCTAGTCTGTCCACCTGATGAGCGCAAGTGATTCGGTGATTGTGACTGAAACCTAGGAGGCATGCGCCCTGGTCTGCATCGGTAGGATAACCCTAGTTATAAGGTAGGTTTCCACATAGCAATATGACTAGTCTAACACAACCATATGTTTAGGAAAGTGGGATTAGACAGGAATAAGATTCCTCCGTCAAAAGTTAGGTCTATTCCCGATATAGCCAAAGAAGTATTTTGTCTGCAAATTGAATGATAAACTAGAAACTATACTTCGTTATACCTAGGGCATGCAAACCTTTTTGCATGCAAGTGAAAAGCGATCATTTATTTTCTTAGTTTGTAGGTTCTTAAGCCTTTAAACTCATAGGACTAGTCGTTCCTAGCTTGCATAACGAAAGGTTTCGGAGCAAGGTTTTGAATGGAGCAAGCTCCCTAAAAAATGAACCTATCGATGAGACATCCTTATTATACGACTCGTACGAGTAGTTTTACGCGGAGTTCAAGCTTGTTAAAATATAAACCTAGCAATGAGCATATGCTCCACCAGATTTTAAGCTCATTAAAAAATGAACCCACCTTTGGTAAATAGCCATTGCAATCACATTATTATTAGCTTTTGAACCTTGGTCATCTTCTCACCATCACCTCCACTCTTTTTTAGCCAATCATATGCCTCCATTTGATTTTTTACCCCTTTTAAGGAACAACTACGATGAGTGATCCTATTAGCAACCTTCTTTACACTGCCATGATTGAAAAGTTCCAAACCTTACCTGGAACCAGCTGCTATCCAAAATCATCACTCGTTCCTCAAAAAACGAGTCTTCTTTAAGCTCTTTTCATCTGACTCATAAAATATGAAAAGATTGCTGAGCAATTGGCCTCTCCAGCTCATTAAATTGATTGGAAGTGCCATCCCTCCTCTAGATTTTAATCTTTTTGGACTTGAGGGATCATTGCACAAAAAGATCGAGCGCTTGTCTTGTTCGGCTCGTTAAAACTATCGAAAAGTCATCCCTTTCGTATTATTTTATACTTTTTCAGACTTAAGGGATTATATTATGAAAAAGGATGACTGGAGTTTCCTTTCTGTCTCTTTTCAGACTCTCTAAAATTGAAAAGGACCGAGTTATCCTTGTTGTTAAACTAAAGAGGTACTGGTTAGAAATGACTGGGGAAAAATTGGGAAGAAAACTTGAAGAAACTTTATTGGTAGCAAGTCGCTCTTGAACACGACACTTTCACTCCATCACCATGATTGAGTCAGGTTGGGTTATTTCGTTCACTGGTCATATCACCATTGGTCCACCGTACCATCCATTTTTGGGGTTAATGCTACCAATCCATTTCAGTGTCGTTGATATTTTCAAGAGAAGTCGCTCAGAGAATTCACCAACCCAGCTTGTATCTCATCCACTGCAATACCTTCATTCACCCTTCATTCTTTCATGACCACCACCCTGAATCATCATATCGTTTTCACCTCCACGAAATCATTTGCTCCATTTCGTGTCATAGATGTGGGATTCATAAAGGTGCTCCTACGACAGGTCACTTCTTGTTGACATCAGCTCATTATCCAAGAAGTTGACTTAGGAACAATCCTTTTAGTAATTTGAAGCTTGCTTGCCTCAATGGCAAGTTTCTCACTTCCGGTGACAGGTTTACATCAACGGCCTTCAACCAAAAGATTTTGCGTGGTGTTCGATTCCAAGTGCCATTTTCACACCATGTGAATTGTATTGTAGTACCTTGGGGGTCATTATCATTATTGGTGATTCCTCTTGTGCCTATTAACAACTCACATCATTGGCTGGTAATCAGGTGATGTCTTTTCATGTTCGACTTCAGAACATCTTTTCACATGGGTCAACTTGTACTTCAGGTGAAGATTGAACGAGTTTGAAGACCCCAGATCTAGTTTCATCCATCTGGGCTACGATATATTTAGGAAAATAAAAACATCAAATGTACATCATAGATGCACAGATAATCATGCAAGCTAAAGGATGGTGGCTCTACAAGAATCATCAGTTTTCCATACAGATGGTTGTTTGTCTTATGTACATGAAAATGAATTTATAAAGCTGAGAATGGGAATTCTCACCTCAGCTAGATCATGAAAATATTATGAAGATAATGTATTGTATTGTATCTTATTACATGTCACCTTCCAGTTCGAAAAATCTCGGATCCTCATGATAAAGCATTTTACCTGACATCAAAAGATTTATGACCTCGTGCTTTAGGGGGCAACTGTTATAGACATAATTGGGCACTGAAAACCCAATCTTATATGTCCATAAACTAAGGGCTTCTAAGTCCCTAAAATTGTTGTTTCATACCTTAATGGAACAAGGTCAGCTGATTACATCATCTCCCAGACGTTCTCCATGATAAACTGCTTAGAACTGGTCAAAATTGGACCATCTCACCTGCTCCATGGTCAAAGTGCGATGCATCCCACCTAATGCACATGGGGGGTACGATGCATACTGAAAAGCCCTTCTATGGAGTGCGATGGGTGAGATTAGACAAATGGCAAAGACAGTTTTCAAGGTGGATGATCATGGAATCTTCTAGAAACTTCTCTTGTGACACTTGCCTCTCTGAATTCGCCCAAGGATGAGTAAGAGATCATGAAATCTCCAAGTGGAATTGAAAACTATTAGAGAAATGAAACTAATCAAAAACCTAGAAGCTGACTCACCCACCTGCAAACACCTATATATGGATCCATCATCCTAGAGATCTAGAGGCTGGAATTTTGCATCTTGTAAGGAAGTGTTGTTGGTTTCTCTGTGGAACATCATAGTGTTGGGTGATCTAAGCTTTTCATGAGGTGAAGAAGGGCTTTCATGCTGGGAGGATGGAACTGGGTCAGATCAATGGGTTGCGATCCTCTTTTCTACTACTTCTATCAATGAAGCTATTTGTGTTTTCCTCCATATTCTTGTATGTCTGAGTTGATATATGCATTTGTATGTTCAATATATATCTAATCCTATATTGTTTATGATTGTAGATCTCTATGGTTTGATGGTATTATGCTGCTTTGACTCTATAGGTGTTCTTTGAAGCGGGACAAGTGGGGAAGGAGTGGCAAAGATCTATCAAAGGGGAGAGGAAACAAGCAAGGAGCCAAGCGAAAGACTAAGGTTGGTACTCTCTGCTTCTCTCTCATCTACTTCTCATAAAGGAAAACACAAATGATTTTAGTTTGATTGTTTCTAAGATAGCTACCCGTCTTAGTGGGACTAGCAGCTCTGAATGGACACTAGTTTTCCCGATAACAAGGGTGGCTTAAGAGGCTGGGGGGAACATTACAAAATGATTTATCTTATGCCACTGCCCCAGTCTTTGGAGGAGAAATCAGAAGAATGTATAGGGAAGCCTAGCTGGCCTATATCATTAGTGATGAGAAGAACCCCACTAATCGTCCTATTTATGCTGTAGACACTGATTTTGGAGCTTGCATCCTCCAAATTGAAGAATCTTAGAAGGCCTCAATGCAGATCAGGAAACCAGTAGGCCAGGATTTGGAGGAAGATGGAACACAATCTTGGGATATGTTCTTTGATGGAGCCTATTCAAAAGAAATTGTAGGAGCAAGAGTGGTGCTGGTGTCCCCAAAACAAGAAAGCATACACCTATCTTTCAAACTAACTTTTCAGGTCACCAACAATATAGGATAGTATAAGGCTCTGATATTGGGAATAAACACTGCTAAAGACAGAGGAATCAGAGACATAAAGGTGTTTGGAGATGTTGATCTCATCATTCAGCAAGTGAACAAAACGTTCCAAGCAAGGCACCCAAGGCTAAAGGCATAAAGAGATAAGGTATGGAGAATCAAATATTCTTTTGATAGTTTTTATATCTCATATATCCCTAGAGTCAAGAATCAGCTTGCTGATTCCCTTGTTGTGTCTACTAGCATGTTCATCCCTCCCCTACCTCCTAAGTTGGTCTCTGAATTCCAAGTAAAATATAGACCATCCTTTCCTGATAATGTCTAGCATTGGAAAGTTTTTGAGGATGATGATGAGGTAAATAGGTTTCTGCAAGTCATTGATGAATTCTCTGAAATGCAAATTAACCAAGAGAATGAAGCCTTGGAAGAAAATCCTCGGCCCCGGCTTAGAAACAAAATTGGCCATGACAACATTGTTCAATTGCCTAGCAACCATATACCTAAAG
This sequence comes from Pinus taeda, assembly GCA_000404065.3. NCBI lineage: Eukaryota > Viridiplantae > Streptophyta > Pinopsida > Pinales > Pinaceae > Pinus > Pinus taeda. The sequence continues at coordinate 211,598 of APFE031187007.1, forward strand.
GGTTAGTGCCTCTTGAGAAGCTATTTGACTAGAATGATGTGCCTTATAAGGCTGCCCAAAAAGAATACCAATCTATAGTCCATAGGCATAACATAGGGAGTCCAGATCATCCAAAATATATAAACCTGTCCACTCATTTGTCTGCTACCCAAACTTCTGAATACTGCACCCTGATGAAGCAATTTGCTGATGGTTTTGCTTGGGAATATAGTGACCTGAAAACTTATGATAAAAATATCATCCAACATAAGATTCCCTTGGAGAAAGACACCATCCCTTTCAAGCAGAAGCTGAGGCCCATAAATCCCTTGCTCCTCCCTCTGATTGAAAAAGAAATCAAGAAGTTGTTAGCTGCCAAAATCATAGTCCCTTTGAGATATTCAAAATGGGTAGCCAATCTGGTAGTGGTGAGGAAGAAAAGTGGAGAGATCATACTCTGCGTTGATTTCAAAAACCTCAACAAATGCTCTAAGAAGGATAATTATCCTTTGACCAAGATGGAGCATTTCTTCCAGAAAGCCTCAGGACCCAAAGTGATGTCTTTCTTAGATGGATTTTCAGGATATAACCAGGTTGTTGTACATCCATATGACCAAGAAAAGACTGCATTCACCACTCCTTGGGGCACTTTTATGTATTCCAAGATGTTTTTTGAGCTGATGAAGCTGGAGCTACCATTAAGAGAGCTATGGATATAACATTTGTAGGAAAGAAGGACAAGTTTGTCCTTGTTTACCTAGATGATATAATAGTATACTCCAACAGCCATCAGAACCATTTGTAGCACCTGAAGAAAGTGTTTCTAAAGTGTAGAAGGTTTGGGATTTCAGTCAATCCTAAAAAGTCACAGTTTTCTTTAAAAGAGGGCAAGTTGTTAGGACACATTGTCTCTGCTGCAGGTGTCAAAATTGACCCAGAAAGATTGAAAGCAATGCAGTCTTTGTCTGTCCCAAGGTCAAAAAATAACATCCAATCCTTTCCGGGAAAAATAAACTTTGTAAGGATATTTATTCCTAATTTTGCAGAACCTGTAAAACATATCACCTCCATACGAAAAAAGGGGTCAGAAATCAAATGGACAGTTGCAGCAACAAGATCATTTGAAGCCATCAAAAGGGCCATTATGGAGGCTCCTACTTTGATCAACCCAAACTATAGCAGGGAATTCAATATATTTTTATTTGCTTCAAGTCATACCCTTGCAATAGTTTTATTACAAAGAGATGATGAATGTTCAAAGAACCCAGTGGCATTCTTCAGCAAAACCTTAAGGGATGCTGAGCTGAGGTATGATATCATTGAAAAACAGGCGTATTCTCTTATAAAATCTTTGAAAGATTTCAAAATTTACATTATGAATTCCAAGGTAATTGCATATGTGCCCTCTGCTTTAGTAAAATATGTCCTAACGTAGCCAGATGATGAGGGAAGAAGGGCTAAATGGATTGCAAAGCTTATCGAATTCAAAATAGAATTGAAGCCCACCAAGCTTGTTAGAGGTCAGGGCCTTGAAAAATTGATGCTGAAGAAAATTGCAGGATGTTGGATATGAATCTGATAAGCACAAACTCAGATGATAGGCAGACAGAGCAAGAAACAGCTGAACTAGGGCAGAACCAGTTATTGGCAGAAAATCTAGCTTCTTGTGAATGGTATTCTACAATAGCTCAATTTTTGCTGAAGCTTGAAGTCCCTCCAAGCCTTAGTTCAAGCCAAGCCAGGACTATTAAGCTCAGAGCAGCCAAGTATTTCATTCATGAAAACTTGCTTTTCTGGAGGGACCCCTCTGGAATCCTTTTGAGATGTCTGGACAAAGAACAATCCATGGAGGTTATGCAGCAGTTTCATTCCAGCGTATGTGGAGGACATCACTATTGGAAAACTACAGCCCACAAGATCCTCAAAGCTGGGTATTATTGGCCCACCTTATTTTCTGATGTCTTTTCATTTTTTAAATCCTTTGATAGGTGCCAAAGATTTGAAGGAAAACAATAGTTGAAGTCCCTGCCCTTAAAGCCAATACATGCCAGTGGCCCTTTTCAGTAGTGGAATTTGGATTTCATAAGAGAAATTAATCCACATTCTAGTGGCCAGCACAGATGGATCTTAGTAGCCATTGACTACTTCACTAAATGGATTGAATCCATTCCTACTAGGAACGATGATCACCATGTGGTCATGAAGTTTTTGACTAAAAATATTTTCACCAGCTTTGGCTACCCACATAAACTAGTTACAGATAATGCAACAGCCTTCAGAGCAAAGGAGTTGGTGGAAATGTGTGCCCCAATGGGAATCAAACTGGTACATTCCACTTCATATTACCCTCAAGGCAATGGTCTAGCAGAACCTTCAAACAAGATCCTCATAAGGATAATCAAGAAGTTGCTAGAAGACAACAAAAAGAACTAGGATTCCAAGCTGAAGTATGCATTGTAAGCTGACATAGTGACTACCAAGAGATCCACAGGGAATTCTCCATTCAAGCTAGTATATGGCACTGAGGTTTTATTCCCAATTCAATTAACCCTCCCTATGGCAAAGTTCTTGTAGGAAGAGCAAAATGAAGAAGATGACATGGCAAAAAGAATAAGCTATTTGCCAGAAGAGAATCAAATCAAAGAACAACTGGTCAAAAGGTCTCCAGCACATCAAAAGAGAATCAAGGAAGCCTTTGACAAAAAGGAAAAGATGGACAGTTTTCAAGTTAGGGACTTGGTTCTTAAATGGGATGCACTCAAGGACAAGAAAGGCAACCATGGGAAGTTTGATGCTCTGTGGACTGGGCCTTTTATCATTTCTCAAATCCAAGGGAACAATACTTTCATGCTGCAAAGTATGGAAGGAGAGACAATTTTTTATGGCCCAGTTAATGGGCGATTTCTGAAAGTTTATATCATTTAAGGTCTTCAGGCCTTAATGTTGTAAATATGTTGTTTTATTAGTTTTAGTATATATAGACTCAATTAGACTCCATGCCCAATGGAATACTAGGAAATTTTTTTGATCTGGTTTTGTAGGAAAGGCATTGGTCTACAGTTCTTGAGACCTCACAGGGAGGATCTCATCCCCACAAGGAGCCAGTGTTAGCTCTGCTATATAACTATGATTTTTGAAGGTTAGAGATAAGCTTAGTTGTGTTGGTTATGCTCAAAGGAGGCCCATAATGGTCATTTTTACCTTTTTCCTTTACCCCGCTCATCCTCCTCTCATCTCCTTTTCCTCTATTTTTTCTTTTAAAAAAACCACAAAACCCCTTTTTCCTTAAGCCCAAGCACAAAGGCTTAGACTTGCCATAAAACCGTAGCCATGTGACTTCACACCTTTTAAAATCTCATCACCTTTAATCTCCGTCGTTGACTTCCCCCCGCTAATCCAATGGCTCCCATCGCGCCTGATAAAGCAACCTACACGACCATTTCTTGACCGTTCGATCATCCCCATCGAGATCTAACGACATTCACTCTCCCCACGCTCGCAACTCACCTGAACGTTATTGTGCGATGAGAGTAGTCTTTCTCTCTCATCCACCACTACTCGTCAGCCTTTAAGTGGGATCGCACACCCCTGTCCTTTTACCGCTTTATGCTCAAAGGTGGTGCGATCAATGCCATTTATTGCCTAACCTATACAACCGCCCATTTAACTACCGCGCAGCTTCACCGCCCGATCACTGTTAGATTTCGTCACCCAAGACCTAATAGCCTAAAATCAACCTTCTCCCACCTTGTCTGATAACCCCGCAGAACCATTGCCCACCATCTGTTTCCTCGATCCAACGGCCATTATCTTCGCTCATCTAACTCGTCCATTCGCCCATGCACTCCACATCCTTTGACCTCTCCAGTTTCCTAATGAAGGGAGGTGACCAGCATGCATGTACTAGTTGCAGTAAAGCCCCAAAAACCATGCTTAACAGGAAGTATGGCTAAGGGAGAGAAAGGACAAGCACGATCCTATAACTGCATTTACCAGTTATGGAGCTACACTAATACGAACTCTCCAACTACCTAAGATGACAACACAACACCTGAAAGGATCAGATTCAGTCATTGAAGCAAGCGATCCTGTTCAACGACTTCATCAGGCCATTAAATGCAGTTGGTGGTCAATTATGACCCCCCCATACCTAGATGGCCAAGTGCCTTTGTAATGTAAAATCTATAAATACCTAGAAACAAGATGTAATCAAGGATGATGGTTGATGTTTTGATGTAAGGTTAAAATTCCGGAGACTGTGGATATTTTTCTACTTGCAGCATCTCGTCTTCATTTTCAGCTAATACAAGCTTCTTTTGTTGTTAACTACTCACTTTCCATTTCTTCTCTATTCTAAGCTGTGCCTGATATGCTGTATTTTTTATCTTTAAGGTTTAGCACTAGAAAGCTGTCATCCTATCTAGGTGTTAGATTGTTGAATGTTTCATTGAATAGGTTATCTAGGTTTCTTTCTATCTAGTGTCAGAGAGCTATCATCCTATTTGTGCATTAGTAGAATAGATTTACAGGCTTCTTACTGGTTGCAGCCGGCCATCACATGGTCTTGTGCATCTGCTGGTGTGGTCAGTATTCTCCATATTCACCTTATGTCAAACTGTGAGTAGCTGGTGGTTTAAAGCCTTGTAGTCTAGGGGTGTTCACACATGTCTAGAGTGAAACATAGTAGAAGTGGTTATCTGGATTGAACAAGCATCATTCCTTCCATTCATCCATTGCAAAAATAAGTTGAATTTATATGTTACTAGGCATCTCTGAGCTACAACCTAGGAGAGTTTCTTGGAGCAATAACAGAGCCGTCCATTGGAAATTTGGTTTTCATTCTTGGGTTGTTCTATGGTTGTCATGATACAGTTTTGAGCAACGTGTTCACGTGTCCTCAACACACATTATCACAGAGTATTTATGCGACTTATAAAGTAAGACAAGTGACACACAATACATATGTAAACGCAATTTGAAATTCATTCTATTACTTCAACAATAACATATTATACCGGAGGTTACATCATATTCCACTATCATCCATGTGATCTTATGGTCTTCCTCAAGTTCCTTGAGTTCTACTCTCCTTGTACGCCAAATCGGCTCTATCTTTACATACATGAATATCTTCATATCGGCTAGAAAATATCATAACAGAACAAAGATAAATTGGACATATTTCCTAATAGTTTAACACCTCAATCTGATAAGTTAAATTTACAAAGGCCCATTTGGCCATAATATTAACACACCAAAAATAGACTGTAACCTAACTGTTTCGATTTATTTTAGAATCAGGACACATTAATCCATACTTATATAAAAAAACAACAATATATATATATATATATATATATATATATATTATAATATAAACATAAACACACAGGTGCAGAAGAAATAAAACTTCATTTCATTAATATCAAAGTACTAAAATACGATTACACACAAAATGGAACTAAACTAGCTCATGTGATGGTAGCTTATCTCTCAGAGGAGATGAGGTGGTGTTAAGGGATAAATTCCCCTAGGGTCTTGGGTTGATACCCTAGCAGATCGGAGGTTATCTATACAGAGAAACACACATTCCATACAACCATAATGCTAATATAAGCAAATTCTATGATAAGGAGCGTACCTGGGGTCCTTCGTTTGAGAAGATCCTACTAGGGTCCAAACCCTCTTGGAGTTCCTTTTGCTCCTTCAACCTGCAAAACAATCAATTCAAGAAAGTACAATAGTATATGGACTGAACATCATAAAGAAATCATCTTCATAGTATATTGGAAGGTAGTTAGTTATGCAATTAAACAACCATTCATATATGAATCATAACATTGAAATCATAAACATGAAGAAGATTTATATTAGGAACAAAGACAAACGTTTCTTTTATTATAGACAAATAAAGTAAAGAAAGGAATAATTTCACCTGATTCATCCTTTCGTAGGCTCCAAGCGGAACTGTCCTCTGGATTCGTCCAGTCTCAAGCCTTTAACAAACTCCTTCCATGACTTACTCCATGGTATCTCAAGTAGTAGATAGACATCATCACACAAGGAAACAAAGGTTTCTTGTAAATGGGGGAAGTGCAGGAGGCACTAGGATCTTTAGACCTAGTCAGGGAAATCTCAGCATAGTGATCTTTCTCTCTTCTCTCCTACCTTAGGCCTTCCCATTGAAGCCTTTTTATACTTCTCCCAAAGTAGTTTTTTAGTTGGAAATTCGTTGGGAACAGTTGGGCCACGGGAGCTAATAGGTAATCAATAGGTGAAACCCGTGATCTTTGCCCGAAATTAAGGAGATTTATTTTTTTTTAAGTGTTTTAAGACATATGCACAGGTTGGGTATACACAGAACCGTGTACACGCGCATTTAGCTCAGGGAAATGTCGTGTATAGGGAGTAAAACATTGTTTTTTAAATTTTTGGACTAGGTTCTGAAGGAGGGGTTTCCCTAGGCCATAAGTGCAGCATCACAAACCTCAAGAGTGAGATTTGGAGCTATAACATATGCCCCCTAATATATGAGGTCAGAAGGGGTACATGATGGCCGAAATGTATTAAGCAAGTACATGGAAAGGAAATCTGTCAAAAATCGAGAGGGACTTCACTAGATTTCATCCTGCCAAGCCACAAAGGGAGATCAAAAAGAAACATCGTCTGAGACGGGCATACCCATGCTCAGAGAAAGTACAGCATGTCCACATATCAAGTACAAGCGGATCCACTAAGTATATAAGTATAAAAGACTGGAAAATACATAATGGGTCATCTGATCACGATCGAACAAGTACATGTCTGAATGTCACATATAAGAATGTCAATGATGCTGGAGGATGAAGCGGATCACTGATATCAAAGACTGATCCCAAAAAGTACCGAATGAATATGATGGAGTATGATGGTACTACACTGCAAACTCAAGTGCCAGCATATAAAATGTCACCATGAATAACTGCAACATATAAGGTGGAGTGGTATCAACTAGCTGCAACAGGAGCAACTGTCAAGTGAACCAATGAATGTTGACACAACCTGAGGTCTTCGCTGACCATCGTGGTACATTTCTATAGCATGGGAATAAATGATCTGAGGTCGACCATGTGAGAAATTGTTTGATTACCGGTCATTGATGTATATTGTTAACAAACACGAGACTACTCACCAATAATGATAATGAGCGTGAAGGTACCTAGTACAATCTAACAAGTGTGAATAGATGAGCTGAAGTCGAACACCTATAAGAATCTATCAATTAGGAGACAATGATATTTTCCCACTATCGATAGCGAAGGATCCACCACTAATGACTACAAACCCCAAGGTACTGCCAAACGGACTCTAGATCGTTTCCCTAGAGCAATGAGTCGAAGTCAATAGGGAAAGATCCACTAGAAGGAAGGCATTAAGGCATCCTTCATCAATCTAGCATGAGTGTAACTCGTAGGCCAATAATGTGGAAGGAATCGGACGAAAAAGATGTAGTAACCTAATTGAAGTACGTTTCCGGTGTACACAAGATGTGGCTAGCACATGACAGAAACCCTCTGAACCAACCAATAATAAAAGCTAACACAGAGGTGAGGTATCCACCAATAAGGTCAAATGGAAACCAAGGTACTGCATGAATCCCAATGTGTGATAATGTAGGCTGATGTCGAACACAAGGGAAACCACTCAGTCAAAGACCCATGATACTGATCGATGTTGAGCACAAGGTGACCTATCAATAATGAAAATAGGGCTGGGGTGCAGCTCTAGGCCTGTCCTCAGAGCAAGATGTCGTCGTCGATAAGGAAAAGACCCACCAGCAAGAATTCAATGGAGACCTTCTCAAACCGGCACGAGTAAAAGACCAATATAGCTTATGTGACGATAGACATAATATTGACAACCAGGGATGGCCGACTGAAAAATGAGTCAAGAGACACCGCAAAGAGGCCGAATCAGGCTAACTTCCCTTAAACAAAAGCACGACTCAATGTGACTATGTGGCAGCATATGATGACTGTATAAATTTGTCATTCAGGAGGCACGAACGAACCCTCCATATGATTGGAAGAGATAACCAATTGGGGGAGAACTGACTCACTAACAAGGCTAAGGCGTACCTAAGTCAAACTAAACCCCGCCCAAATGGAGGAGACTTTGTTCTGAGTGCTTTGTTCAAGGGTGACACGACTGACTCTAGCTGCCAACAATAAGTGGAAATATTGTCCCGTTCCTGCTCTTTTTTGGAATATATAATTTTTTTTGTATTTTTATTTTAAGCCGGAAAGGAATAAAAGAATACTATAGTACAGCGCAAAGAACGAGTGTCGGTGAAGCAGATGATCTAGTTCCTGGGATTGGAACATTCCTATGCTCAATGTAGGGAGGCGAAAACTGGTCAAAGACACTCAAAGTTGTGTTCCTTCCACGGGTCAAGGTGTGTCAAGTTCCAGAAGTTAAAGGGATGCAAGTTTGATTTTGCAGTCGTCATGGTCAAAAGTTGGCTTAAACACGAGTCCAAGTGAAGTCACCTCAAAGCCAAAAGGTGAAAATGGTCAAAATGCAATGCAGTAGTACAACTCAACACAAGGGAGCCTCTAGGGTATAAGGCCAAAACGAAGCAAAGAATCAAAGAGGAATGAGTCTTCATTGCATAATCCATGGTGGGACTACATAGGACTCTCGAGCCTACTCTGGTCGGAGCAGCATGGGCAACAAATGTCAGTGAGGTGCTAACTACGATGGCCATGAAAAGGGTGGCTCTACCATTGTGTCATGATTTAAAAAATCAACTAGTGAAGGTGGTTTACAAACCATAACACGATGGAGTTGACCCTATGGCAAGTGTATCGACAAATGGAGGCTAGTACGCATAATGCAATGGAAAAATGGCTTCCCTAACCTATATGCCAGTGAGAAAACAATACCTGCCATGATGAGTCAGTAGTCATGGAACCGTCTCGAAACTGTCGAAAAAACGTCCAAAATGTCCTGAAAGTCAAACCATTCTCAACATTCCAAGCTCCCAAGTTAAAAGTTACATGAGACCAAACAAAATTAAGTTTTGAAAAAATTTTACATTTTCAAAGCCTATAAAAGAGTTTTTGGACTTACCATTTTCACCATTTGAGTTTGAGAGCAGATAAGTGGAGCAAAAGGAGCAAACTTTTCCATACGCCAAATTCAACCGTTCAGATTCTTCCAAAATCCCCAGGTAACTCTTATACTTGTCTTGCAATCAATTGTGACTAGTTTAAGAATTTTTAATTTATGTTTCACCGTTGAATTTTTGTCAAAAATTTCACCGCGGTGTATATGTGGGTTGGGTATATGAAACCCACATACACGTGGGCCCTACACGCAACTATGTGTAAATGGACCCGTGTATACGTCGCAAACATTTCAAACAAAAAAACTAACGGTCTAAATTCATTTTTTCTTCGGGATGCCAATCACTTGGCGAGAAAGAGAGTATACCGCAATGGATGATGAGGTCATGAACGATCCTAATGCTTTGGATGCCTTACAGGAATGTGCTTTGCTAAAATTCTTCAAAATGCCAAATATGAAAGAAAACACACGTCTGCTTGAGACGCTCATTGATTACTGGAGCATCGAGGATGATGCATTTATGATTGACTAGATGCCACTCATGATAGAAGTGGAAGATATTTATTTCATCACAGGCCTTTCCCGAAGGGGAGAGGTAGTACATTCCAGGGGCAGGACACGAGGCAGTCTGTCGATCGAGGACTATGTACATATCTATTGCCCGAGACATCCAAAAAAGGTTGGAAGTCAAATTTCAGTCACACATGTGGAGAGTTTCTCGCTGAGGATAATCCTATTCACTATAGCTAGAGTGAACAGACCAGCTTCTCTACACCAGGCATCACGGGTAGCCATGAGCTTGGCGGTCGACTGTCTCACCACTGTATTTGACTGGTGTACTCCTCTTCTGGCTAGCCTGAAAATCCAGCTCACTTCCATCAAGAGAGGGCAGTCCAAAAACTTCAGATATGGGACTATTTTGTGTTCTTTATTTTTTGAGAAGGTCCCTGCACTTCATCCTAGAGTACTGGTTTCAATCAGCACCCCACGAGATCCATGAATGGGTAGGTGGGCTGACCTGATGAAATGTCTAGGAGGTGGGGATGTCCCACAGACTGCATTTGATGATGACTTCTTTTCCTAGTGGGATCAGCAGATCATCACCATAGATGACTACCCTTATCCTGGGTTGGATTTCTGAGGATATCCCGATCTATTATTACCACCGACTGCACCATGGGGTGACATTGGTAAGTGTTTTTGACTTTATGATTTTTTTGTGATTTTTCAAATATAAAAATGAATTTTGAAAAATGTTTTGATAGGATTCAAATGACTAATATGATGATCATGTTCCAGATATTGGGCTGGTACGACCTGATGATTTCCCACGGCACAGACGTCGCGACCAAGGGGTCGAGGAGGTAGCTACAGACACAGAGCGAGTTCTACACACAGTTCAGCAGCACTTGGTGAGACTAACTCATGGAGTACCAATGGCGGCCATAGAGGACCTTCCTGTAGAGATGCAGCGTCATGTGGTTGGCATGCCACGAGACTGGGTTCGCACTTTTAGGCGTGTGGCCAATGCAGTAGTTGCCTACTTAGCCGCTCATCCTGAGTCGGGGAATTAGATATAGTGGACATGATTATGGGCATTTGAGCCCCAATTTTGTATATTATTTTTGGATATACTTATGTACACTCAAGATGTTTTATGATATATATCTATATATATATATATATATATATATATATAATATATATATATATAATATATTATATATATATATATATTATTATATTATATATATATAATAAATATTGTTAAACTTTTTGATGCTTGATTTTATTTTGGATGAATGATTGATTGCTAGTCTAATTGCTTGATTAGCGATAGAACAGCTAACCAATTATGAAGATCTTGGAATGTGCAAATAATTAATATAAGTAAATGATCTTTGCAACAACCTCACCCTTAAATACTGGTGATATAAACATGGATCATTTACCCAATAAATGTTATTCAACTGTGACACTATCAATTGTGAATCAAGATAATCTAGCAACGAGTCAATTTCATGGGAAATTGCCTCGGATAGTAAATTAATGACGGTAGTATACTCAGCCATATTATTTGAAGTGGGACCAATGCATACTCCCCTAGATACCATCAATTGACCAGTTGGATAGTAAAGTACCCAAGCTGCGGAAGTGAGATTCCGAGTGTGCCGACTAGCACCATCGACGAATCCAAAATCGACCAAGTCATCCATCAACACCTGCCACAACAGATCAAAAAGTTTTGATATCAAAAACTCTCGATGCGATATGTACAAATATACACAATGTACAAAGAAGCCATTTCCTAGCTGCTACTTAAGCAAAGTACTTCTTGAGGTAGAGCCCATTTTGGGGCTCTACCAACTTGTTTCCTTCAAAATTGATTAACTCATATGGCCCTTTTTCTAAAACTCGTTTAATTATGAAAGGATAGTACCACATAGGCTTGAACTTGCTTGCCCCCAAGGCATCCTTATCTTTGTCATAGACCAAGACAAGGTTGCCTTCAGTAAAGACTCGAGGACAGACAACTTTATCATACTGAGTTTTAACCCTTTTCTTATGAGCCTCATTTACTGTGGCGGCATCTCGACGCTGCTCATCGATATGTTCCAAGTGAAGGAGGCGCTCTCGAGACTTGAAGTCTCTGGGAGCTGAATAGCTAACTTAAGAGATAGGATTTCACATTCAACAGGAAAGATAGATTCCATCCCATAAACTAACTGAAAAGGTGTAAAACCTGTAGCAGTATTTACGGAGGTTCGGTATGCCCAAAGAGCTGAATACAACATAAGGTGCCAATTGGACTGATTTTTGTCGATTGTCCTTTGTAGGATCGTCTTAAGAGTTTTGTTTACTACCTCGACTTGTCCATTGGCCTGAGGATAATGAGGAGATGAATGCTCCTACTGGAAACCTAATTTGAGAGCCAATTCAGACATTAGTTGATTCTGGAAATGACTACCATGGTCAGTGACAATCTCTCTCGGGATATCGAACCTTGAGATAATCTGATTAAAAAGGAACAATGCCACTATTTCACTATCATTTTTATAAGTAGGCATGGCCTCCACCCACTTTGTGAAGTAGTATACAGCCACAATAATGTACTTGTGATTCGTTGCTGAAGGCGGATTACAAGTTGTAAAATCAATACCCCACTTAGTAAAAGAACTGACAGTGACAACGGGAAAAAGAGGAGTTGTATGTGCACGCATCTTTCGAGTATAAATTTGACACAGGTGACAGTGTTTGACATCTTCAACACAATCTTTGAAGAGCGAAGGCCAAAAGTAGTCGGCACACAAGATATGCTAAGCTGTAGCAAGCTCTGATAGATGACCACCACAAGCTCCATTGTGGCAGTCATTGAGCACTGACTCTGCTTCCTCTAAGGTTAAACAGTGCCAAAGGATTGAATCAACCCCTCGACAATATAATGTATCACCAATGATAACATAATTTCTAGCCAGGTGACGTAATTTTTGACGTTCATCCTTAGAGAAAGTAGAGGGAAACTTCGAAGTCTAGAGATAGACAATGATATCTCCATACCAAGGGTCGAGTGAAGAGATGAGGAATAAATGTTCATCGGGAAAAATTTCCTCATAAATAGTATCCTCTCCACAAGGCAGCTCGGAAATTAGCTCAGCAAAAACCATAGATTTCTTAGACTTGGCGGACAAGAACTCGAGATAAAATTCTTGTAGAATGACTATCCATCAATTATATTTGCCCCCAATCACTTGCCTACGGAGGACAAACTGAAATGGATTGATCCTTTCTAAGATAAAAGTTTTGAGTAGCAAAATATAATGGCGGAGCCGCTGGACAGCATGGACAGCTGCCAAGGCCACCTTCTCAACCGAAGAGTAGCGAATTTAAAGATCTATCAAGCCTCGACTCAAATAATAAATCAAATGCTTTGTGAGAGCATCATATTCCTAAATGAGAACCATACCAATGGTTGATTCTACTGCAACGAGATATAAAAGGAAGCCCCTACCATAATCCGGTGGACTCAAAAGCCAGGTAGAGACTAATGCCTTTTTCAAAGCATCGAACGACCACTGTGAAAAGTTGTCCCACACAAATGGAACTCCTTTGCATAGCAAACGCATGAACCCTTTAGTGATATCGGCATATTTCGCTATAAACCGTCTTAAGAAATTAGCCTTCCCTTGAAGACTTTGAAGTTTCCGAATTGAGGACGGGGGAGGCAACTAAATTATTGCTTCTACCTTGAAGGGATCAACCCTAATCCCTTCATTTGACACAATGAACCCTAATAACCAACCAGACAAAACCGCGAAAACGCACTTGTTGGGATTCAACCAGATTTTATAAAAATGACATCACTCAAAAATCAATCGAAGATGACTAGGGTGATGAGTTCTCTTTCGAGAATGAGTAGCGAGATCATCCAAGTATGCTTCGATGATATGTTTAATGTCGTGGAAAGCATATGACATGGCCCGCTGGAAAGTCGCTCCCACATTTTTAAGACCAAAAGGAATCTTTCTATATGCAAAGGTACCTCAGGGAAATATAAAAGCTATCTTATGTTGATCTTCAGGACAGATAGAGATTTGATTATAACTGGAAAAACTGTCCATGAAGGAAAAAATCTCATTACCCACACACTCGTCAATAATCTGATCAATGAATGGTGTGGGGTAATTATCTTTCAGATAAGCCTTGTTTAGGTCTCTAAAGTCGATGCATACTCATGTTGTTCCTTGGTTTTTATCCATAGGGATTGGATTAGAAACCCAATCGGTAAGAGGAACAGGGTATATAAAACCCACCTTGAGCAACTTCTCTACTTCAGCTTTAATGGTTGCTACTTTCCTAGGATTAATCAGTCGACGCCTTTGACGAACCGGCTTGGCATTTTCATACATCTTGATGTCATGTTAAACTATAGAAGGATCAATGCCAAGCATTTCTTCATAAGACCAAGTGAATACATCTCGAAATTCTTTGAAAAGGTCGGTGTAAATTTGAATTTCTTCAGCGGAACATTCGATTCCAATGAAGAGATTCTTGATCACGTTAGGGTCCCTAGAGATGTTTATAGATATCGTTTTTGAAATCATTGACATATTACCTTTGGCATGAAATTGTGCTGGAGCCAAAGGATTTGATACCGTACAAACATCACTAGTAAAGAGCTCGGAGAACCTACACTCTACTTCCTGCAATGGAGGAAGAAAATATGAACGATGGTGTAAGTCTTCCTAAGGTCGATTGACAACCATAATTACCTCGATGATTGCTTCTTCAGAAGGTAAAACCATATCTAAGCAGTCCAAGGCGGAGGTACAATCAAGGGTCCAAGCCGAGGCCACATCACCATCTAACTCCTCCTCATAAAAAGGAGTAGAGTGATTGTCTACAGAGTTAACGATAGATTGATATCTAAGCTCAGCTGCAGACATAGGGAATGTCATTCGATTAACTTGTCCTTCAGCTAATGTGGTCGTAGGTGAAGGCAAGGTCCAAGGGTCTGAAAAATAATGAGTTCGAAAGAACTCTTTTCAAGGAGACTCCTTAGATGATGAAATGACATTGATTATAGCGATAGGAGAGGGAAAATAAAAGGTACCCATCAATGAAGAATACATCCCAACTCCTAGATTCTCAGTAGGCAGACGAGGGTTATCTACTAAAGGAACAGTAGATTCAGAAGTTTCTTAAGGATCAACTAGACAATAATCTAATTGATCAACCTTAACGATTTTCCCTTCACGAGGAAAGCAAATGACATGAAACAGAGTTGAAATAACAACGTCCATTTCGTATACCCAATTCCTTCCTAAGAGGAGATTGTAGTCTAGGTTAGCATCAATGACTTCTACTTCAATATTGACGACCTTCCCCCAACCAAAAATAGGGAAGGCGGGATAATCCCATGCGGCCTGTGAGAATGCCCATCAAATGCAGTCAGGAGGGTAGGTGAAGGAACAACCGAAGGAGATCCAATGGCCTTCCAGCATGACATCGACATGAAGCACGTGGAAGCTCCTTCATCAATAACAGTACAAAAAATGTTAATTTTCCAGTATGTAGACTTTATTTGAAAAGCCATATGATGAGGGAGTCGCTTTTTGACATTTAACATGTCAAAAGTGAGCACTAAAGAGTTAGTTGGATCAACTGCCCCAATTGTCGAGAGTAAAGCACTTCATTGAGCTAGACAAAACTGGAGAACCTCTAAAGTGGACATGGCGCATGGACTCTAAGCCAGATCCTCAAAAATGGAGTAGTTCTAGGTGGCCCTATCATTAGGGTTAATAGTCGCGCGTTTAGCGGAACCTTTCGGTATCCGTGGTATAGTCTCGACAGGGGGTTGCTCAATATGAAGGTCGGTATTCCCAGGAGCAGCTTTGTCCTTGGAAGTTTCAGCTTCACCATAATCACATGTCCGAGTGGCCACATGGACATTAGAACCCATCATGAAAACATTTGATGATTTCTCCCCTTCCTGGCTGCTCCCAGCGGAGGTACCCAGATTTGAACTCGCGCCAGCAAGCAATTGCTGCCCTTGGGGAAAAGGGTTGGTTAACACAGCTTGAGAACTAGAAGTCCCTTGCTGCCCTAACAAGCACTGAGTGTCTTGAATCTTTGGGCAGAGATGAGTTAAATGGTCTCCACTGCACAACTTGCATGGAAACTTGACTTTCTTTCTAGACTCATTTCTACCACCACCAGCATTATTGCCAGATTTATTTGCGTCAACCTTCCCATCCTGACTCTTTTTTCTGCCTCGTCCTTTCTTTTTCCCATTTGAATTTTGATTTCCTTTGGGGTTATCAGATTGGATGGCATTAATTGAAGAGGGTTGGGAAGCCGAAGGGTTAGACGATGTGCCTTGGTTGTTAGGAGAAGTTTGCAAAGACAACTGATGCAATTGGCTCAACAAGTTCACTGCATTTGTGTCTACCGATCCAATGATACCATCTTCATGGGGACCTAGCTTTGACTTGGCTATATCAACCTTAGACCTCGGAGCATCTGGCAAGATTTTTTGTAGGATCCCATACTGAGAGTAAATCAATTGTAATTGTTGGGCCCTAAAAATAACTTGCTCCTCAGAATAGACTCTGGACATGGAGACATCCTTAGATATTTCAGGTTGTAAAGATTTCAAAAACCATTCGAGACGGTATTCCGGAGGGATTTTGACTTTAATGAACCTCTTTCTCCATCTCCATTCCTAAATATGGTAAAAAATGTGAGTTGTCGTGTCCTAACGAAAAGTGGCCAGAAGTTCAGTTCCAGCATCATAACAGACAGGAAACTGGAAATGATTTAAGAAAATAGTAGCTAAGTTAGTGAAATATGTAAAGCTGCCCCCTAGTAGCTCTATATACCACTTGGCCACATTAACAGTCAAGGTGCGTTGAAAAATTCGTAACCTAATCGAGTCATCAATAAGGGAGTTTAATGAGCACCACAAATGGAATGTGGTTACATGGTCGCCTGGGTCTTCACCACCCTTTCCTTCGAATTTTGGAATGTCCGAAGGGAGTTTGGTTGGGACCAGAGGCCAGGCCGGATTGTATTTGATTGGATCGTTTGTTAGTTTCGTGAGATCTGGCAAGTTCAAAGTTGCCAGAAAAGGAAGCCTAGGAGGATCTTGGGGATTCCACCCAGACTAGGTGGAGCTCCCAAAGTTCTGAAAAGATTGGCCTAGATTTTGAAAGGTACTAGGTTGCTCGAAGTATCCAGCAAAACTAGCTGAACCAAAAGGCGAACCTTGTGATCCAGGAAAACTCGAAGTTTGACCAACTCCGGCTGCAAAACCTCCATAACCGGTGAAGCTTCCTCCTAAAGGATTATAAGGAGTCGATAACCCCTGATAAGGATTCCAAGCAGAAGCTAAGGGAGGAATACTTCGAAACAAACTAACCGTGGAGTACGGCCCATTCCCTTGTTGGCCACAGGGTTAGTCTAACCTTGGAAAGGATTTTTGCTTTGTCCTATAGAAGAAAAAGTCATAGATCCTACTGTCAGGTTGGAATGTGGTATATGACCACTTCCGAAAGGAAAACCCTAGAATGAAGTCGATCCACCCATCATGGATGTGGAGGCACTAAACGGAACTGACAGAATACCCTGTGAATGGGTGCCAAATGGAAAAAATTCAAAACAAAAAGCATTGGTTTGGGAATTTCCAGTCGTAGAAGGAATGGAGGTAGACCCAACTAATGATGTGCTAGCAAAAGATCCAAATAAAGAAGTAGAGGGTATGGAAATCGTTCCTTCCCCTTGTACTGATGTTAGACTCTACATAGTTGTAGCACTTGTAGTAGAAGCCATGCTTCCAGTAGTGGTCATCATTGTTAAGTGCGTAATGTGACTTGGACTTGATGATCTATGCGTCAGAGTCCCAACGTATCATAATAATTCTGGATAACTAGAATGTAGGGGAGAATTCAGAGCCACTAACGACTCTAAGAGTTCTTCTACTTCTATGTTATCTTCCGTTTGAAAGAGAACTTGAGAAAGAACTGGAGTGTTCCTCTCTTGTTCTATGGAAGTACCAGGCCTATTCTAAACACTAATGCCCCTGAGAGGAGGATCAATCCTCGATGCGTCAGCTGCCACGAGATACAACCCACCAGCAGTATTACCTCTGCGCCTTCTAAGAGAAGGTTCTAAACTTGATGGTGAAAGACCACGAAGTCTTCGAGACCATCTAGGTGATCGTTCAGCCACTTTGAATTTTTTATTAAGATCTAACTAAAGACTCAATAAATTGAAAGCTAGGCCAACTAGGAGCACAGAGCACACACTAAAAAGTCCCTAAAAGATATCAGCCAGTCAAACAACTTTCGATTATTTCCGCTCCAGGTGATGAGGACTAGACACCAAAATACAAGAAAGTGAAGTAAGGGGCCTTCCGAAGATAGTTTGGGATAATGACAGCCCAGTCCTATCAGAGAAGGTAATAGATGAAGTTACGCTAACCTCCTAACAACAGCCTGCGCCAGTGCAAGCCCCCAAGCTTTGCAAGGGTGCCCTACAGTAGTACCATTGAGAGTGATACAACGTCAACCTCAGGTGCCACGAGATTCCCTACCGCAACCACCTGTGTAGATCCCTAGGAGTAGCAACTAAGGTTACCAACTCATGTCAGAAGCCAGGCGGAATAGTCTTGAGGTAAGATCCGATAAGTAGGAGAGGGGGTATCTCTCTTCCCTATCTTCAAAAACCCTCATGCTTAACTCCCAGATCCGGAGCTTTCCTGGTCTCCCTATTGCTATTGGATTTTCACTCACTATTCAGACTCCTATGCTTGACAGTTTAAATGGCCTTGGAGAGTTATCTCTCCACTCGCCTAATCCAAGGCCCTAAAATATCCTAAAACTTGTTGGTGTTTCTAACTTCACAATTATAAAAAGTTCTAGTATATTTTAATTAGCGCTTGTTTTTAAATGGGCTATTCTTTAAGTCAAGGGACAAGAGGAAATGAAACTATTGGTGTTTTGATGCAAAAGAAATTAATAAAAACCAAACTATATGCAAATTCACTTGTTTTTGTTTTTCGATGAAAGAAATTTCTACTAGGTTCAGAGGAACTTCAACGAAAGAAACAAAATTTTCTTTTCTTTTCTTTTACTCATGCTTCACACTCACAAAAACTAAAAAAACTATGGATTCCTAAAAAGATGCACAATTTTTTCCTAATGCAATAAGTACATGCTGATGCAAAACTCAAAACTACTCTTAGATCAAGAAATGAAAGTTACTTGTTTATCAATTTTTAATTTGCCACTTAAAATGTTTAGATAGAATATAAGTTGTTGATGCTCATTTCGTCCAAACACTAAAAGCAAGTTTCAAGACAAACAAACATGCACTTTCACTCATAAAAAGGAAACTAAATCAAAACCAAGTTCAAAAAAGCAAAACCAAGTTTTCAAGAAGTTTTCTTCAAAAGCAAAACAAAAATGACTTTTCAAAAGTGCTCTAAAGAAGACTGAAACTTTATGATCGAGGAATAGGCAATGAAACACTTTGCGAGTTTGCAACACAAAACAAGTGAGGACTCAACAAAAATGTGTTTCGAAATTCTCTTAACAATTAGAAATCAACAACAAAAGATCGGCAATAAAGACCAAAAGATTGAAAAGACAACTTTCAAGAAAATGTGAACCAACAACTTTTGGAAAGCAAGCAAACCATATGGTCATAAAGATATAGTTTTGACATGCAAACCAAAAAGTCACCAAAACAAAACTTGACACAAAGATTGAAATCAATCTTTCTACCCTGAAGACACAGAGCAGCCAAGATTCCTAGCAAGAAATCTTGTGTGTTTAAGCAAAAACAATGACATTTGCAAGAAAAACAAATAAGACCAACACTTTCCACAATCAGAGAGAATTTTAAATCAGATACTTGTTGTAAAACCAAAGACTGACATAGAAAAGTGATTGTTCAGGACTGAATCAAACCAGTAGACAGACCTCCAGAAACAAAAAGATTTGAAAAATCTTGAAAATTATAAGATATACGTGACTGTGTTAGTGAAAAACTACATGTATACGTGATTCATCCTAAGGAAACATGCATATACACAGGTTTACTTAAGGAAACATGCGTATATACGCTTCTGTAAACTGAAAAAACAACGTATATAAAAGATTTCAAGAAAAAACAAAAAACAGTCTGGAGAAACTGATCAAACTTATAATTCAAGTTCCCACATGAACAAACTACACAGTAAGAGCAAGCAAACAGATAGTTGAGCCCTGATTGGCTTGAATAAACCCAAACTAGGAACAACAATACTGTTGTCCCCATTGGAGTCACCAATTTTGTCAAGATATAACCTCTGATCTGCTAGGGTATCAACCCAAGACCCTAGGGGAATTTATCCCTTAACAGGTGGATACATACCTTTGAATTATGTTACAATGATCCTAAAGGGCCTTTTTATTTTTGAACAATAAATGGAAAACCTAAACAACCAAAACCCTAACCCCAAGAGATGGAACACCAAGAGTTTGTGGGCCATGTTGGGGTTAGCTGGGTAGCCATCTTCCAAGGTACGTAACTTGATCATATGATCTATGTATCGCATGCACAATATCTCATTCAAATATACCTTAGAGTACTATAGGATCTATGGCAGACCCCTAGCTATCAGTATGTGCCTACCGCGAACCTCTAAAGATTTACATTTAGGGGGTCAAAACAAGTCTAGAATTTTAAGATCTAAAAAACTGCTAAAAATAGTAAATGCTGCTATAATTAAGGAAACTCATGAAGCCAACTAGAGGTCTAGGTGGAATAGGTGGGTGGCCACCAATAGCCACCTAGATCATTCCTTCGCCCTTAGGAAGGAATTGTCCCCATTGCATGGAGAACCTCTATGATATGAGGAAATTTCCATTGAACCTATTCCTTGTTGAACCGTATGCCCTCGTGAAGGAGTTCAGATACTTTGAAAAATAGATATAGTCAAATCCTCTGCTAATGAGTATTATTTATCTATGTGTCCATGATCCTATCAATTGTTTCCTATTTGATGTTGCTTAGGTTGAGATTTCTTTGTGTCATCTGCTCAGTAACATTGGATGTGTTGAATAATGGGAGAATGTATGGTCACAACTAGTCCACATTGAATACTTGGTCCAAGGCAAATGGTGGAATGTTGAGCTCGAAGGAATTGTCCCCTATATCAGTGGTGATGGTGTACAACCCATATTAGAGTAGGCGAAGCTTCTAGTGGGGCCCAATGAGGTGCTTCTTCTATGAATGTAACTAAACTTTGATGCCCACCTAGAACTTTTGTGCCACCAGATGCTAATCATGACCCATATTTCTCCTAGCATTGGCATTGTCCAATATGTCATGGACCTTCTCGCAGATGTTTGGAATTCACTCAATGAAGTTGTTAGCCTTGTCATATTTGGATTGGACATGAGGTGAATCGACCTAAGTAGCTGCAAATGGTATGGTAACATCAATGGGACATAGTGGTTGGAATCCAAGCCTCACTTGAAAAGGGTTGTGGCTAGTTAAGTTATGGAGAGCTTTGTTGTATTTGTGCTAGACATAGGGGAGGCTTTCATCACATGTGTAGGGAGGATTTGAGTTGTACATGTGCAAAATGTGGATGATCATTGTTTGGCCACCAGTTTGGGGGTGGAAGGTCATGGACTTAATGAGCTTGGTATCCAACATCGACCAAATGCTTGACCAAAATGTACTCAGGAACATGTTTTCCCAATATGAGATAACATACTATGGGATCTAAAAGTGTACCCACACTCATTCAAATAATATCTTAGCAGTGGATTCTATTGTGATACTCTTCTTTCAAGCTGCGAGAATGGCCATTTTAGAGAATTTTTTGATGACCATGAAAACGCAGTCATTTCCATGCTTAGTATAAGGAATGCATGACATGTAATCCATGGAGATGGATTCCCAAGTCCAACTAGGAGTAGGAAGAGGGGTATAAAGGCCTTCAATCTTTATTAACATTTTTGAAATGGCACAGATAGTGTGGGTACTCATGTACTTCCCAACATCTTGTTGAAGGTCTCAGCGATAAAAATAATTCTACAACACTATCACTATTTTCTCTACTCTAAAATATCCAATGACCCGATTATAGTGCGCCTCCCAAATCATATTTGAAAAATCACTTGAAGGAACATAGAGGTGTCCTAAGTAGCATAAAAGTGTGCCTTGGAGGTGAAAATCTAACTTTATTTCCTTTCAATAGCATTTCGTAGTGTTGCCAAATTGTAGAGCACTCTTGTAAAGATACAGCCACCCTGAAGTTTTATGTCCACAAGAGTTGAATACAGTGGTCAGTGCCATAATCGATGGTCATCTAAGATAGTATTCAACATTATTGGTGTTTCCCTTCTTGTACTTGATGTTCAAATGGAATTATTGCAGATATGTGGACCATTTCTGATGGTGATCATTCTGCAACTTTCCTTGTGTCTGTATGAACTGCAGGAGTCAGAGGTCTTTGTGGATGATTGTTTCCTTCTTCGGAATGTAATTCTTCCATTTTTGGTAGGCCTACACAATGGAATATATATCTTTGTGATAAGTGGGATACTTTCAAGCTATATCTAAAAGTGTCTCATTATGATCACGGGGGCTTCACTAGATGAACCTATGAAATAGCACATGTGTTCGTGGCATACTAAACAATACCCTTAATTTGAATACACATTGGAAACTAACTCTAAAGATAACCTTATTTAACCCCCCTCCAATACAAACCCAATGCATATCCCCAATTTAAAAAGCCCCTACTTTCACTAGATATTTTAGGTATCCATTTTTTAATTAACATTTTTCATACCCCTTATATTTATATCACTAATATAGTGACATGATGTTTATATTATGACCCCACATTCTTTCTACAATGCACATTTATTATTTTGATATACACTGTAGATGCATATTAGTTCTCTGAAAAAGAAATTACTCAACCCATATTGAAGCACATCTCACTCTAATCTGTGGCATTTAATAGTCTAAGGCACATAAAAACAAACCATGTTTTAGGAAGATTTATTATGTTCATATATATATAATTACAAATAAATTGATCTATATGATGATGAAAAGGAAATTGTTGAATCTTTATGAATACACTTGCACCAAATAATATGTTCAAGCGCAAGTCTAGACCCTCTAGTTAGAAGACTAGTATCGACAACCAAGGTTGGGACCGAAATCTCAAATCAATATAAAGTGATGGATCATAATTGCATCACTCAATTAATCATTCACGGACTATATCTCAATAAAGGGAACTTATTATAACATATTTGGGTCTTTGAAGAGGAATAAATAGAGGAACCTCCTTGTGTGTTATTGCATTGTAAATCTAAGCATCTTGCTATACCCATGCATTCATGGTGAATTATGATGGACATGAATAACCACCCTTATTTATAATTAATAACCTTTCTTTTTGTATTATTTACAAATTACAAGTATTACACAAGAGAAATTTACTATTTCTTTGGAAAATGTTGTATATATAGACTATGGTATATGAAGACTAAACTAGATGCAAGATTGTCGTGTCTCTATAATGATGTGGTGTGATCCTTTGTATATTATTAATACGATAAATATTTTATTTTATTTACAAAAAGAAACAAATAAAATAATGGGGTCCAAGTTGCTAAGTCAAATAATTGTGTTATATTTATAAGCATGTGTGCTTAACTAAGTATTGAATTTTATGTTGGATTTTTCTAGTTCACCTATAAACTAATGTAAAATATGTAGCACATATTGAATGTGTAATCACACTCCAAAAACATATAAAAATGAAAAATATATCAAATTCTAATAAAATTGGCATTCACATAGAGAATACCCTAGTGGAAGTTACACTCCAACCTTCAATTATTACCCTCCCTTCTTGAATCTTCTAGCATTGATTATTCCTTCTTCACTGTGAAAACTTGCTCTAATGTTGATCTACAAATGATGTGACTATGGCCTATCCATCTCATAGACATGGATACATTTGTGTAGTTAATAAAAAAATTGTGTTCTCTATCAAGTTAAGTTCAAGGCTACTTTTCCGACAAGGATGAATGAGCGAGTCGTTTTGGTCAAGATAGGCTGCCTAGTTCGCTACTTGTATTGCCAAGACCAAGGATTATTCAAGAAATTCAAGAAACCTATATTTAATGGTCAACAACTAAGCAATTCTATTGTGTCAAGTTAACAAATTCTATCCAAATTTTAATTTACACCCGTAAGACTTCAGTCCATCATTCATCTCCTCATTCACAATATAATTATTTGATCAACAACTGTGTGACACTAAATTTATCACATTACTCAAAAAATTGTTTTCCCAAAACGCGTGGTTGTATCTTGATATGATGCAATAGACTCGTGATCTAATGTTCTAGGAAATAAACCAACATTGATGTAATTCAAGAGACTACCTGGAAACATGGGTGATTTCTAATTTATGGGAAATGTATAGCCTTGAGGGAAAATTATTAGTTGCATCTCATATACACAAGTACATTTTCGTGACGAACATCATGATAGGCAAGGAAAAAAAATCAAGCATCATAAACATATCCATCTACCATTTCCAAAGGCATCAGATAAGATGAAAAATATATTTCATCAATACATCCAAACTCATCCAACAACTACTCCAATCTCTGAAATATCATACAAGGTAAGGGTCTATTATCTATAATGTGTTTATTGTTAGCAATTTCAAGCCATGTGAGCCCTTTCACTTGGAGTAATCCATTCCATTCACACATTTAGAGGTTTCCACTTCATATTTTTAGCCTTCTCTTTCTCAAGATGTGTTTCATGATGTCCATATCAAGACTAGTAGGTGGCATCAAATTAAAAGCTCCCCCTTTTGATTAAAAACTAAAATTGATGGAGTTGTTCATGCACCCTTTGAATTTTCAATGAATTTGGGGTTCTACAACCATTCAAACATGAAATCAAAGAGAGAATTTCACATAAAGAGGAAAATATCAAAATGTAGATATTTCTTCTAATGTACAATAAAATTCAGTTATATAGAAATGTAGAAAATATTTACCTGTCCTTCCATGAAAGCAACACATGAATTTGTTGTTCCCAAATTAATACCAATCAAATCACCACCAACTCCCTTTGAGCTGCAAATATTATGAAGAGAACTAGTTAATATATAAATGACTATCTAGCAAAAGAACTTTTTTAACTAAGATGTCTTGTAGAGACTATTTTCATAGAAGAAGGCCATTGATTTGACATATCAAGAGGTGTTTAATTATGAGAAATTCAAACTTGAAATCTATGGTTGCATTTCCCCATCTTTGGATCAATGGTGAATCAAAGTTTAAAGACTTGATACTTTGTGTGGTCTACAATAAATCACATTAATGCATTCTTAAGCAAAGACTATCTCATTTTTAAACAATTTAGACTAGTACATTCACTAAATTACATGGTACCCTTTTCATAAAAAATAAAAAATAAATAAAAAAATAAAAATAAATAAAATAAATAAAATAAAATCAATATCAATACAAGATGATTAGCATATTCCAGGATATTAGATTACAATCTCATTTGGTATTAACAAGAGCCACGTAATCGAGATGTCATTGCTCTTTTTTTTGTACATCTATTTTAATAAATAAAATTCAATATGAAAAAAAATCAACTCGAAGGTGAGGTTACTCTATGCTCTTTTCTCGAGTATAGAGATATGCAAATACAAATAAAGAGATACTCTTTGTAGTGTTACCCAATATCTGTGGCATGTAATGTTGCTATATAATCTTACTCCCCTTTATTCTTCTCTCTAACCTGCCACTCCTAATTTCTCTACTCAATTATGGAACAAGTACATTGACATAGAATGGGACCCCATTCCTCATGTGACTTGGTATTTAACATATCCTAATAACCATGTAAGGGTAAGGCTTTGACTTTCTTAACTCTCAACTAGAGTTCTAGTTTTTGACCTTTTAAAATCTTCTCCAAAGTCCTGTTGTGACTAAGCTCCATATGCATGAGTAACGAGCACTAACATGGCATCCTCTTGTACCATGGTCGTCAACATGGTAGATCAACTTGAGGCAGCAATAGCTTTCGCATACAAGCTCCAACTGACTTGATTCCTATGATGTTGGAAATATCTGCGAGTGTAAATCAACATGAAGAGATATAGTCTAAAGAAAATAAAGTTTTGACAAGAAAAAAACATTGTTTCATGCCTCAAAATTTCTTAATAAGATTTCAAACCCTAATTTTGCAAACTCAAACCTATCATTAAAATTACCCTAAAAGATTATTCTTGCAATATTTTTCCATGTTTAAAGAATGAAGATAACAGAAAATAATATAATCACCCAATCCAAATCATTTAATAATCAGTTTCCAACAATATGCCCTTAATTGTATTTTTCTCTCAAACCCTATCCAAAAAAAATTGTAATCAATTAATTTCCACTAAATCTTTATATCATTAATGAATGATAAAAAATACAAAGAGATGGAATTACAAAAATTTCCATCAATTGATTGCCATTTTAATTACAAATATAGTTAGGAGCTCTTCGTTTAAGAGAGAATCCCCATGATTTTCCCATTGTCCATAGAGAGAGATATCACAAGTGTGTACTAGTAGTTGAGATTAAAATAAACACAACATATGTACAAAATAATCAAAACTCAGGAGAAAAGAAAATGACTTATTAATATCTCAACAAGTTGTTGTATCAGTTGGATCGTGAAGTGTTTTGTGCAGTAGGAGATAATGTAAAATGAATAAAATTAGCTATACAAGTAGAAGATTATATTGTATTCACAAGAGGTTAATGAAGTCACTCTATGAGTTTGATAAGGAAATATTATATTGTAAAAATCAAGAATTTCATAGGTTGCTGATAAATGGGGATGAATGTTGGAGAAGAAATAATTGTATGCAAGGAAAATGGACATGGGTACATATTCCCTGATGTAGCTATGATTAGGCATAAATGTTAGTATGGGAAGAATAATAAAAGGGTTCCATATCCTTTCCATCTCATCCACTCTTCCCAAGAAGCATCACCCACTCCCATTAGGTCCTCAAAATTGTAACCAACTGAATAGTTTTGATGTTTTTATTTCTCCAAAATAGACATTAAAATCTACTCATTCATCACAAAATAAAAATAATCAAAACCATGGGCCTTCATAATAGTCCCATGTTATAAAATGAAAAAAAAATTATTCATATGAAAGCAAGTTACCTCATGGGCATGATTTATCTTCAAAACCATGGTCATGCATAACAATGTCGTGTTATAAACTAAAAGAAAAATTATTCATAGGAAAGCAATTTACCTTATAGGCATGATTGATGTTGTTTAATTGAACCCCAAAATTAATTATTTTGAAAACATTTGGATGATATGATATTGTAACCAGATTATATCAACATATGAGTTTAATATGACTTTTATCTTTTAAAAATTGATAAAAATGAAAATGGATCACAAATATTTCTTTCTATGATGAGGGGCATGGACGGAACATATTTTTCTTAAAAAAATGCTCAAACATAGAGCCTAACATTTCTAATTTCCATCTCTAAGTCATAGCACACTCTTTTGCTTCATAATGGAATATTTGTTATTGAAACTATCTGAGATTGAAAGTAGAGGAATTAGTTTCAAGTGGGTACTTCCATACCTCAAACACAAGGCGATGGCAGGATCTCTTCACATCTTTCTTGGTAGCCCCAAGGCTTAATATTAGTGCCTCGTATTCCTCTTTAATCCCAGGGAAAGAAATAAAGGCCATCACAGTTACATTGTCGGTACCTCCCAAATTATTCTTCTATCCATTCTTTCTTCTTAAGAATGAGTTACTATTAGTACCCACAAATCTTGCAACTTTTGCAGCCATGATCTCTTAAATCCACTCACCAAAAAATAGATATTTGAGCCCAAATTGGAACCAGATCTAACCTTGCAGATCCCAAATGGGTGTAATGATATCCATTTACTACACTCCAGGAAAAACCCAACCATATAGAAAGGATTGTTGTAAGTATAGGTATCAGAGCACAAGGGAAAATTAAGACAAGGGTTTTGTATGAAAATAAGTGAAACAAGAGCTCAATTGAAGAAAAACAAAGACCTTTTACGACAATAACACAATTAATTAAGTTAAGGATGGTTTTTAGTATCAGTAGTTAGGGGGATTAGGTTACAAAATAAAACACATGTACTCTAATAAATGATGTATTTTTCCCTCTCTCTCATTTGTATATTCTTTTCTAACAAGATTCTGGAGCAACCCATCCTCTACCCATGAAGCCTGAGAAGAGAGATGATGTTGGTAAAAGAGAATACATTCAAATTTCATGGACCCAAAAATAAAATAAAAGATGAAGTTAAAAAGTTAATTGATTCATGCTTTTATTAGGATAAAATGTAACTTCTGGTGATAATCCCATGTCTATTAGTGGCAATGAGTTTTATGATTGATCATGTTGATTAGTTATTTGTAGTGGGCCATAGGAACAATAGTTTGTAACATTTTTTTTTTACTCT
Source organism: Pinus taeda (assembly GCA_000404065.3). NCBI lineage: Eukaryota > Viridiplantae > Streptophyta > Pinopsida > Pinales > Pinaceae > Pinus > Pinus taeda. The sequence continues at coordinate 239,773 of APFE031187007.1, forward strand.
AGAGGCCATTTAAAGCCTCATTGAATACGTATTTTGTTAATGATGTGTATTGCACTTGGTGCCATTTTGATATATGCACCCTTACATGGTATATAGATGAACAAACTTTGTATATTTTTCCTCTAATGATTTGGAATCATGGTTTGAAATGTTAAAAATAAATATTATCATTTAAGATCAATGATCTTGAGTATTTTTTTCAATTTTGGTTCATTGAATTTGATTTAATCGGTTTTATCGGGTTTCAATTCGAACCGTAATTTGATAGGTGGCCTAGTTCAAAACCCAGTTTTGGTTTTCAAAACTATGTTGCACATGTGCCTATTATGTACAGCAAAATGTTAGTAGAAAAAATATTCTAAAATATAATTAAAAGAAAAAAAATTAGTAACAAGATAATAATATCATTATAGTAAAATTTACACTAGATACATCAATTTTATGGTGGCGAAGTCAACATTGTGAAAATGATTTTCATCAACTATACTAGCATGAAATTGGAACATTTTCATGTGGTTGATTTTGTATTCAAATTTGATCAACATGACAGGGCTTTTTCTTTTTTAACATGAAAATGAAATATGTTAAGATTTTCCTGCAATTACATTCTATTGTAGCTATAATGGTATTTTTTGTTCCTTACTAATTTGATAGATTAACTCTACAGATTGAAAACTTCAAAAATGCCAAGTCTATGTTCTCTCAATATTTGTGTTGTTTCTCAGTGCAAGAAGTTGTTAAAAAAAACTAGACCAAGGTATCTCAGGAGATGATCTTGAAGAATTCAAAAGTGAGGTATTATCATTGTGTTCATGGAAAAAAATGTGTGATTATCATTGTGTTCTTTAACCTTAGAAAAATATGTAAGTTTCATTTACACTTTTGCATTCCTTATTTTCTAGATGTTTTCCTCTTTATTTTCACTTGATTTATTACTTTTTTTTGCATATACTTGCAACTTGAGTAGGGAGGGAATTCTTATTTCTATTTACTATTATTGAAAGAATGAATTGGAAGGATGGTTGAAAAATTGGTGCACATACCTACATTTAGTCTATAGCATTACTTTCTTTCATTATGGATAGCTCGTTTTTGCTAATTGTATCTATTTTTGTTGTTATTTCAAATACACACTCCTTCAAATTTCCCTTTTTTTTCCTACTCACTATTCAAGTAATGTAAGAAATGTTAAATTTAGAATGTGCTAAAAATAGACCTACTAAAAATAGCATGTCTAAAAATAGCAATTTGGCCAGTGAGGTCATTGGCCACATTGGGTGAGAGGTGAAACTGCTAAAAATAAAAAGTTCTAAAAATAGCATTTATGGGTCCCTTCCTATTTATAGCAGTCCCTGGTCTATCTATAGGAAGTAAAATTAATTTTGGTTTTAATCGTAGTTTGAAATATTAATTAATTAATTAATCTCCATGAGTTAATTAATTATGGAAAATTAAACTAGAAGTCTTTGTGAGATCATGCAATTATTTTCTCCCTTGATTTAGGAATTTATCCTTTGATTAAAGGAGATAAGGTTCAGTTCTATAATGAGAGAATCAGTTGACTTAGTTCTAACCAGTCAAGCCCAGTTAGATTATTTTAAGTTATTAAAATAATAAAATATAGTTTGTTAATGCTTGCATGCATGTGACAACTATTATTTTAGATAACTAAGGATTCACTCATGGATAATTGTTGCATGTCAGCTCTATCAGAGACCCAGCTGAGATCAGATGTGGCACAGTGTACTATCAGATGTTTAACTATTTCTAGTATGTAGTTTTTGCATGGTTGAGGAACTAATGTTCTCAAGGAATACGTAGTTGGACCATTGGTTGCTTTTGGTATGTTGGAGTTAATAGCATGTGCTTTTGCTATTATTTAATAGGCAAACTACATAAGGACCATAGGGAAAGCCTATATAAACAAGGCTTGGGTGGTTCATGAGACATATCTTCGTATCTTCATAGTTCATTGAGAACTAGATAGCTTGAGAGCTGATTCTTTTTGTATTATGAAGAGGATTTCCACTTGATTGATAATACATGGTTGAGGCTTTATACTGGTGCTTTCCCCTGGATATATCTTTTGTTATGTGTGATTATTTCTCTTGATCAATTATGCATGTTTCTACTTGATGTTGCTCATGAATTCGATTATGCTTCCGCTTAATGTTTTGTAGAAGTAGAACAAGTATTATGCTATAGGACATTGCATATATCGGTTTGTTCTATAGGTGAAATTTCTACATGGTATCAGAGCTATTTGATTTGTAGAAAATTTATACATGGTATCAAAGCAGAGGTGATCAAGCAAGAACAATATACTAGTAGGAGAAATTCGAAGTTATTATTCGGGATATAGATCTCAAGTTCTTATCACATCTATTTCATCGATGGTGTTATATGGTTTGAGGCTTGAGTATGCCCTTGATGGCATCTCAAACTATATAGCTTGGAAGGATTGCATGGAGGTAGTTTTGGAAGATAATGTCCTTAAGGATTTCATTGATCAAGAAATTCCTAAGCCTGCTGACAAGACTGAGAAAGTGGAATGGAGGAAGTGTGTGGCTAGAGCTAGGAGAATTCTCTTGGAGGGAGTGCAAGATCACATTGTGTCGAGCCTCCATGGGAAGGAGACTTCATATGCAATGTGGAAAACATTGAAATATTTACATCAGAATAGCAGTGATCAGAGAAAGCTAGCACTAAAGGACAAACTTCGAAAGATCAAGTGTGAAAGGGATGAGACAATATCTATGTATTTGACCAAGCTCATCACATGCAGGGATGAGCTTGCAAGTGTAGGGGTCGTGACATCGGATGAGGATATGGTGAGTTTAGCACTCCTTGGCCTTCCTAAGAGCTGGCATAGCTACCAGGACTCAGTGAATGGAAGGGAGAAACTACCAGATTGGGAATGAGTATGGTCAGATTTGATGCAGGAGGAGATCAGACGAAGCACCAAAGACAATTCTTCATCTATGCATGATGAGGAGAATTGTGCCTTAGCGAGTAAGGTGAAGAAGGGGAAGGAGAATGTTTGTCTTTCTGAATCCATTTCTTTTAATGATGGGAAGAAGGTTGACAAATCAAAAGTGCAATGCTTTCATTTTCATGAGGTGGGCCATTATGCTACAAATTGTCCACGGAGGAAATCCAAGAAGGGATCCGGGGAAGGATCTGAAGGTGAGGCACTTGCTTCATAGTTTGATTTGGATTTCACACTCTTCACATGCATGGTTTCATTCATGGTGGGAAGTGGTTGGTTTCTTGACAGTGGAGATTCTTTCCACATGACCGGTGACAAGAGTTTGTTCAGTACTTTGGAGGAGAAAGATCTCCATATACTCATAGCGATGGGTAATGATGAGAAGTATAGTGTCTTACGTGTAGGCACAGTTATTTTTCATAGGGAACATGGATCTCACCTTACATTAACTGATGTCAAGTATGTACCAGGACTGAAGAGAAACTTGGTATCGATCGCAATGTTGGAAGACAGAGGCTATGATGTAGTCTTTAGTAAGGGAAAGGTTTTTCTTAGACACATCATCACTAGACAGGTGAAGCAGATTGGTTCACGGGTCAAGAACCTGTATGCTCTTGAGGTTCAAGATGCTGCAAAGCCTTGAGCAGCAAGGCAACTGATGGAGACTTGGTGGTTGAGAGGGAGGGTATATTACCTCTCAACATGTAGAGCCAGAAGAAGTCTCAGACGATTATGGAGGAGCCACGATTGGTATAGTAGCTTCAAGAGGTTGTGGAGCAGCCATAATAGGGGAAGATGAGTGGAGATCAGTTAGAGACATCTACTCATGCAGAGACCTCCACGAGGGGGAAACTTCGAGCCAGGTGGGCAGAGGAATCACATGCAGTCATACCTCAAGGTAATAGGTGGGGTGATGTGGATTAATCATCCCAAGGAGGAGGGGAAGGATCCTTGAGGTACCCAACTTCTTGGATGAGACTTTGCTATAGGAGCCCTGATGTGGAGTAGTAGGAATTGACTAATTTGGTAGATACAGATGCAGATGGAGCAGCAGAGAGAGCGACAGTGCAGGGAATCCCAGGACAGCGCATAGCTATTAGGCTACAACAATGCAAGAGGCACAAGTGTTTTGCATAGTGCTAGGTGGCACAGAGAGGTGTGCAATGGTGCGAGATGCATGGAGATGTTGCAATAGCGCAAATGTCAGAGAGGGAGCACTTGTCAACAGCAAGTAGAGCTTCAACATTAGAGTATGTTACTAGCCCAACAGAGTGGTCAGTTGGGAGCGTTTTTGTTCCAAGTGTTGTTGGAGCAAGTGGACTGGGTAGATGTGTTGCATGCTGAACATTCTAGAGTTACAGGATCGGGTTTGAGAGGAAGCCTTTCTTGTTGAGAGGGAGTGTTGAAAAATGTGCAACAAGAAATATTAAATTTAGAATGTCCTAAAAATAGACCTGCTATAAATAGCATGTCTAAAAATAGTGGTTTGGCCAGTGAGGCCATTGGCCACATTGGGTAAGAGGTGAAACTACTAAAAATAGAAAGTTCTAAAAATATCATTTCTGGGTCCCTTCCTATTTATAGTAGTCCCTAGTCTATCTATAGGAAGTAAAATTAATTTTGGTATTAACAATATTTTAAAATATTAATTAATTAATCTCCATGAGTTAATTAATTATGGAAAATTAAACTAGAAGTCTTTTTAAGATCATGCAATTATTTTATCCCTTGATTTAGGAATTTATCCCTTGATTAAAGGAGATAAGGTTCAGTTCTACAACGAGAGAATCAGTTGACTTGGTTCCAACTAGCCAAGCCTAGTTAGATTATTTGAACAAGTTGTTAAAATAATAAAATATAGTTTGTTAATTCTTGCATGCATGTGACAACTATTATTTTAGATAACTCAGGATTCACTCATGGATAACTGTTGCAATGCCAGTTCTGTCAGAGGCCTAGTTGAGATCAGATGTGGGACAGTGTACTATCAGATGCTTAACTATTTCTACTAAGTAGTTTTTGCATGGTTGAGGAACTAGTGTTCTCAAGGAATACGTAGTTGGAACATTGGTTGTTTTTTGTATGTTGGAATTAATAGCATGTGCTTTTGCTATTATTTCCTAAGCAAACTACGTAAGGACCATAGGGAAAACCTATATAAATAGGGCTTGGGTGGTTCATGAGACATATCTTCATATCTTCATAGTTCATTGAGAACTGGATAGCTTGAGAGCTGATTCTTTCTGTATTATGAAGAGGATTTCCACTTGATTGATAATACATGGTTGGGGTTTTATGTTGGTGC